>RHLR01000021.1:0-69184 GCA_009806335.1 Davidsoniella australis
CATATTCCTGGACCAATCACTCTAGTCACCAGCAGCGTCAGCCGATTTCAATCTTAACCGCAGTACATCTCAAGACGGCATGGATTTATCGGGAAATCGATCCAACATCCAGCTAATTGGTATCTCCAATCAAAAAAATGATAGTAGCAGGACTATTTTTTGCTTCTTTTTTTTTCTTGTCGGCCATTGTGTGAAGGGAAAAAGACAGAAAAAAAGTAGAATAGAAGAGGCAAAAACTCAACATGCCATACTTGGACATGCCTAGATGCGATGTGATGTTGGCTTGTCAAGGCATGGCTTGTCAAGGCATAGATGGTTTTCTTATCAGGACACCAGATTCACACTGCCAGGTAAAAACTGCTCTTAAGGTGAGTGAGTTGTTTAAACTGCCAAGCTACTCTAGAGCCATTTGGACTTCCTCTTTGCCACCGCCTGTAGAAACTCAACTTAAGTATTTTTTTTCTCTCACTGCCCAAAGACTTGCTACCAAATGATAATTCTTGGGTCCGATGCCATTTTAAACCCGGCACCTAGATCCTAGATCTCAAAAGATCGGCCGAGTCGCATGTCCTATTGCTGTTTTTTTTCTCGATTTTTCTTCCTTAATGGCATATTTCTTCAAGCCTGTCTTGTTCTTTTTTTCTTCAATGAGAGCCTATCCACCCAGAAGTCTTCTCAACTGGAGGATCCAAGCATGCGAAGAGAAACGCCTACATATGCCACGTTTGGGCATCTGCAACGGTATACATCCGCAGCCTGGTAGCTATTTAAGCAAGCTAGGCAAGGTTGCTTTTGTTTTCCTTTTTAAAAGAAAAACGCCTTAGGTCTTACTTTTTGGTAGCAAGATTCTTCAGTATGCGGTTGATAGATAGCCCAGTCGAGTTAAGCCTCGTTTGGGAGTGTCCATTCAAGCAGGACCACAGCGACATGTACACCGTCGCTGAGTTAGTTAAATTCCAGCCACTAGCGAAGACCAGCGAAGAATTGTCACATTGCAAAAGAAAAAAAATTGAAAAAATTGAATACAGATGTGGTGCTAGCTTATGGTCGTGTCGTCGCCTGGAACAACAACTTTGAAAAGGTGAAGCAATCCAACTGCTCGAAAATGAAATGGGAATGATAAACGTGTAGGAGGGTGTTTTTAAGAGGTGCTAGTTGCGAAACTATGGTACCCTTGTTATTACTTACCGATGAGGTCTATAGTCGCTCCGGTCGCAGAATTGAAGACGAACAAAAAGTCTACTTCTGTCTTCGCTGGAGGTGTCGATGTATATTATGGCTTTAGACCGCCAGCTTCAAAATCTATGCCCATCTAGCTTCGAGCAGGACTCCAAAGATAAAAAATAATAGGTTCTTGAAAATTTACGCAAATTATTGACTTCTCAGTCTTGTCAGAGGCCGAAGAGAATTATTGACGCTATAGAGCTTCGTAGCAGCAGTTTGTGTCGAGAAGCAAATTGGATGTGTCGAGGAGGCTGAAGGGGAGACAGAGAGGGGATGAGAGGGTAAGATAATTCAAGGAAACAAATTTTTGAAGAATGAACGAGACGTATGCAACGAAAGGGATAATTATGTGTTAATATAAGAGGACAGTAGCCGCCCTTAGCTACGTGTTTTAATGTTTTGAAATCGATGCAAGAGAAAAATGGGTTGTAGAAGCGAAAAACGGATTGAATGCGAAAGACTTAAAAGTCAGGAAAAAAAGCTCGGAGCCTTCTACCTTCTAGTAGTGAAAACGCGTGCGCGATTACAAGGAACGGGGGTAGCGAAAAGAAAGAGAAAAAAAAAGACGTCGCGGATTATTCGTCTAGATATACAAAAACTACCAATTGTCCATTCGTTGGTTGGAACGGAATAAAAATAAATAAAATAAAAGAAAAAGAAAAAGAAAGAATATATCAAGGTAGCAGAAATAATGCCAACGAAAAGGAATTTTTTTAGAAATCGTCAGATGACAAAAGAATCAATAAACAAAGATCAAAGATCAAGTATTGGTGCTTTGTTCCTTTTCTTTGACTCTTCTCTCTTCTGTTAGTAAGAAGAAGAGAACGAAAAAGCAGCTAGGCTACGACGATCTTTTCTTTGTTTCTCTCTTAAATATCGCTGTCTAGCTGCAACCTTTCTTGTTTCAACACTAAAAGTGTGCAGATGGACGCAAAACTTGGAAAAATCAAGAAAAGTTGTGAAAGGAGGAAAAGAGAAGAAGTGAAAGAGGTGGCAGGAATTTGCGTCCCAATTTGCTGGCTGTTTAGAATTTTGGTAGCGGCAAAAGCAAGGGAAGGTACGACAAAAGCAGTCCAATATGCCCACTTTAAACAGCATAAGGGAGCAAAACAGCCAGATTTCCTAGAAAATATAAGTATCACGTGATTTGGTTATACGTGAGCGTTAACCCATAATAACCCTATTTAGTACTTGTCACATTTCACGGTGTCGTGATAGTGCCTTGTGCAGTTTAAAACTTTCAAATATGCACAATCCTTGCTAATGTCAGAAAACAACAATTACAACTACATCTACAACTGTACACATGCATATCTATATAAGGAACTATATGTGAATGACCTGACTTGACTATATTTTACGACTCTCTGTCGTATACATGAATGATATCTAACTAAACTCAATATAAACATACAAGATGATACTCTATGACCAATTGGAACGTTCCCGATTCGCTAAAGAAGAAACTGTCATTCAGAGAGATAGGATAATTAAGCTGGAGAAAGGTAGTAATTCTTCAATAACAAAAATAATGCTGGCAAAAGATGTCGAATATGAATAATAAAACGTTGAACAGAAAAAGAAATGTAGATGAATAATAAAAAAAGCTAAACTGATATGGATCCTTGAATATGTACTCTACCACCTCGTCATAATTGATAAAAAAGTGAACCCCCCCCCCTCTAAAAGAAAAAAAGAAGGCTTTTTTTATACACCACGGAACATGCGCACAATCAAGAACCACATAGCACCAATAAACTTGAACGCCGAAAGACCTGCCACACTCCACAAGATAATACTCATGTACAGATTAGTACGCGCCGTCTCCGCCGCGTCTTCTTCTGTCGAGGTATCATTCGAGGCGCTGATCTTGTCTAGACCAGCAGTCGAAAGGACGACTGCTACTAGGGCAAAGTTCATGATCATCCAGCATAGGACAGTGATGGAACGAACAGCACGGTAGTAATCCATCTGCTTCTCATCGAGCTGAGCTGGGGTAGGAGACTTCTTCTCTTCCACAAACTTGGTACCGAACACGCCGAGCTCACGCTCGTACTGTGTGTTCAAATCGCCTTCGTCGGGAAGATCCGTCTTACCCTGACCGTCCTTGGTGCTCACCGAGGGCAGTTGGTCAGGCTTATCATCACCCTTGGTACCCCATGACACATCGTGAGTGTTGCAGAAGGCGTAAACGTTTAGAACGTTGGTGTAGGTGGGCGTCAGCAACATGTATTGCGCAAACGAGGTGAACATGTGCCATGGATCAAACATGATGACGGAAGCGAGCCACCAAAGACCCCAGGTCGACATGACGGAGATAATTAGGTTGTAGAAGACAGGATTCTTGATCAACTCGCTTGCGTTAAAACCATCAGAATCGTTGACGTCGGTTATAATGGCGATGACAGAAATGTAGATAGCAGCAAAGATTAGGTACACCATAATGAAAGCCCAGAAATAAACCATGACACCGTAGAATTTACCGGATCCTGCTGGTCGATTACCCATGGCCAAGATGAAGCAAGTCATTAATGATATACCGTAAAGCCATAAGAAAACAATACCAAGATATCTACCCACATCACCAAGGAGATCATCATTTCCAAGGGAGGTGGTGAGAATCTTAAAGACCAAGAAGAAGTTACCAAGAGCGAACCAAGAGAAGATCATGTTGATAGTGTTGAAGACGAATTCCAGGAAGAACATGAACTTGCGCAGGAAGGAGTGATCAGAGCGGAAGAAGTCGTAGAAGTGAGCGATGGAGTAGATGGCAGCGAAGAAGGAACCGTTCAGCCAACGACGACGTTGGAGAACCAATTCTTGAATGGTTTCGGGAACATCTGTCTCACCAGTGGCGGACTTGACATACTGTAGAATCCAGTGACAGTTGCGCTTCGTCACTAATTCGAAACACAAGATACGATCTTCAGCCAGGTACATGTTGGCAGTGAAGATACCGGCACCAGCACCGTGTAGCTTCTCACCATCGAAGTACTTCTCCAAGGGACCGTGACCGTTCTTGTCATTTTGCAACGCAACGTAGCGATAGGCGGAGAAAGCACCAGGCAACACGGAAATAAAGCCAAAGGCGGATTCTAAAGGCTTATCCAAGATGTTGGACATCTTGTATTCAAAGTTCTGGGTAGCGACCAAAGGGTTGAATAGCTTGCGGCCACCCTTACCCAACATGGCTTTGATTTCACCACAGGCACCAGCACACATAGGCTCAAGGTCGAAAGCCTTCCATAAATCGTAGATCGAACGACCACCTGGTCTAGTACCGGCATCAAGAAGCACGCAGATATTGGGCTCTAATACACGACCAAAGGCCTGGAAGAACCATCTGTGAGAATTGATCTTCTTTTGGTTCTTTTCCTTGAGGCAGAATAAAAGTTGGATAGGCTGCTGCTTGGGAATAAGCTGCACAACATCTTTCTTGAGCTCAATACCGACTTGGGTGGTGTACTCATAGATATGGGCAGTCACATCCTTGTTGTTGACAGTCTGCTTGGCGATTCCCTCTTGGTAAACACCGAGACCGGCTAGCACAGCACGGGTTCTGGGGTTGATCTTACCACGACCATCGCTAACAATGCAGACGACGATCTTCTTCCAGGCATCAGGACCCCAAGTCTTGCTTTCCTTGCGCGTGCACATGTACTCGACGTTTTTGAACACACCAATCATTGTGCGCGCAAATAAAACATCGTCTTCGTTGTACATAGTAACTACAATGAAGAGTTCCGTGTGACGCGGCTTGGTGAATAGTCTTTGGCGCAGAGTGAAATTGTCATCGTAGAAGTCTGATGGATCGCAAGTGGCAGCAGAGTAACGCATGTGAGTGAACTCGTCACGCTCACCGTGGGGCAACTGGCGCAAAAGCTTGGGCGGGACGGGGCAATCTAGTACAAGATTACCACGGTACAGCAAAACCTGCTTGACTGTTTTCCAGCGCTTCAGGCCACCACCACCCTGACTGGGCGCTACACTAGGCGCAGGCGTGGCAGAAGGACGAGGTGGTTCGGCAGCGTAGTTGGCGCGTTGTTGTTCATCTTGGGATAGCATGGGCTGGTTGGCATCATATTGGTTGTATCCATCTTGAGGGGCGGCAGACTCGTAAGGTTGATTGTAGTAGGCGTCGTGGTGTTGCTCTGGGTTGACAGCGAAATCACCACCATGTTGTTGGTTACGATAGTTCTGGTCTTCGAAAGGGTCAACTGGTTGCTGGTAAGAAGAAAGAAACAATGTTAGTCATCTACGTTTCATTGTGTTGTATGCGCCTTGCGAGCAAGTTGAGCAGAGTCTTACAGGATGGTTCATGTGAACCTGTTCACCATTGCCATAATGGCCTAGTGGTAGGTTGGCGTTTGACTGTTGCGCGTAGAGATCCTGTTGTTGCTGGTTGTACGGATCATGAGCGCCGTACGAGTCGTTCTGTTGGCCATAAGGGTGGTCATCGAGTTGGTAGCCCTGTTGTAGAGGGTGGCCCGGCGATGGTGTCCGGTGTGGTGGGATACCGCCGCGGTTGTTCATTGGTTCGTTATAAAGGTTGTCGTCTAGACAAGCACGATAGATGTGAATTAGTATAAAGCCTTGAGCAACGGCTGAAGTAAAAGAGTAGTTCAGTAGTAGTAGCAAGGCAATTGGGAAAAGAGACCGCGCCGCGCTCTATATTCCCTAGGCTATGTAGAGATAGTATAATATTGTTGAACAAAGGAAGAAGTGAAAAAAGGGAAGACCGAGAAGACGATGCTAGATCGAGATGGTGGGTTTCTAGATATAATAATAGAAAATAAAATGAGGCAGCCAGTGACATCAAGCCGACCTAGCAGGCAACTCAAATAGAAAATAGAATAAATAGCCAGTAGCGAAGCAAGCACGCGCAGACTAGCAAGGAAAGGGAAGATCGTGAACCGAGCACCGCGATTGGAGACAAGAATGCTTGGAATGAAAGGAAGTACTAGCAGCAAAGGAAGAAGCAAGAACCAGCTTGGGTCAAGTTGTCAACCGCGGAGAGAGCAGATGAATCCCTTTTGAGGTCGGGACTTATTTTTTATTTTTTTATTACTTCTTCTCTTTCTTACTCGGTCTCGTTCAACATACGGATTGGCACTGGCGGTAGAATCAAATCAAGCGTTGCAGCGCAAGCACGTACCTAGTCGAGGGTTTGTTTCCAAGGTGGGATTGCCTTTCTTTAGGCGAAGCTTTGGTAGTGAGAGAGGGAGGGAGGGGAGGGGGGGCTTGCTTGAACATGTTTGATCTTAGGCCGGGGTTCAAGCTTGAACGTTATGCCAGACTATTTTGTACACTAATACTAGAGTACAAGTCGCAAAGCATGCGCAGCGGGTGAGTGATGCGATGCGATGGCGTACAGATAGAGATGATAGATAGACAGGCCCTTTATCCTTCATGCTTGCGCAAACCAACCAGAGTCGGCGCCTTGTACAGGGCGAGCTATGTATACTTTGATTTGACGATACAACGCCAATCTCTTTAGGGCGTGATCAGGAAGGAACTGCAGCTACTACTGGTATCTGCAAAGAAGGTATATTGGAAGGGGTAGGCCAGGTCATGATAAAGAATCAAGTAGGCGGTTGTTGATCTTCTCCGACGAGCAATGGGTATGTAGACCAGGCCGGGGATAGGGTGGTGATGGATTGGGTGGGCTGAGACTTACTCAAGCGATTGTAAGCCATGGCTGCCAACGGCTAATTACAGTCGAAACGGTATCAATAGAAAGAAATGTAGTGGTAGCAGTCGTTGTTTGTTTGGCCGCTAGCCTGGCTGAATACTAGCGGTTCAGACACGGAGATAGACAGGAGCCCACGGCAGGCTAGGTGTGTCCGAGACTTAGTAGCGGCGATCGATCGAGCAGAAGGGGTGGTAATGGTAGTGGTAGTGGTAGTGGTCACGGTTACTGTCGCAGTCACAGCAGAACAAGGGCAACGAGGACGACGACGAGAGACGAGACGAGGAGCCGACTGAGCTATGGGCGAGGGATGGGGTCTGCAGTCTAGAGATACGGAGAAGAGCGGAACGGGAAGACGGCCGGCGTTGAGACAGAGAAAAATAGAGAAAGAAGCGCTGGAATGGAGACAAGGAAAATAATGCACGAGATGGCCGATGAGATATTAAGAGTATGATGAGTTGAGTCGATAGACGATGGATTAGAGACGAGCGTGCTATAAAAGTGGCAATAAAGGACAATTGATAGTAAATATGACAGCAGGAAAATAATACGGCTGCCTGTAACTTTAGTGGGCTGGTTCTCAAAGGAAAAGGCGCAGTTGGATTTTGGATTTCCTGCTATGGGATAAACAAATCCGGGCCGCGGGTTGCAGTGTACGCAGCAATATAGAGGGTTTTCTGTGCTGATTTGTTTAGTGCGAGCAAGACATGATACGAAGAGAAGGAATAAATGTAGAAGAAAAAAGAGCAAGAATCAAGGCAGATCAACGTGTCTGGAAAGGTTAATGGGCGAGGGTCGTTGATTACGTTGCTCTTGTTTTTTTTGCTTGTCCGGGGGGTGACCCAGGCTAAAAGTCAGGGCTCTATCTATAACTGAACGTTCTTTGGTAGAGCGCTAGAATGACAATATTACAGCTAATAATCTAGCGGCAATTCCAGAATTATTGACGCCGGTGCGAACGAACAAGCGAAATCTCAATATTGCAAAAACCGGTGATGCGGCAAACGCCAGAAGCTGGTGTAGCACCTTGTTGCTAGGCAAACCAGGCCGAATAAACGCAGCCTTTCAAGTTGTACTGCTTGGCTTGGCCCCTTATCTCTAATACGTAGTTGTATGTGCTCTTTGGCCGTCAGGTTGCCAATTCGCTACTGCATATGCAATTCTTCACACTAAAGCTAACTTATGCAGCCCCCTGTACATGTAAAGAGCAGCGTTTCTGTCACCCACTAGATCCTGGACCACCAGCGCTAGTTGTTGGTGTTGTGCGCTAACCTGTTGAGCTAACCCGCTGAACTAACCTTCTATAGTAAGCCCTGAACCTTCCATTGCCCCTGGACTTGCACCCCAAGTCAAATCCATCTTGTCTACATATATTTCTCACCCAGCTTGTCAAAAAACAACCACCCTTTGTTAAAATCTTGTTGGAACGTTTCGATATGCACGAGGGAAATTAAGAGACGATCGATTCAAGCAGGAACATGCGCTTCGTCAAATCCCATCGTCTTTGGCGGTCATTTTTTATGTTTTCATGTTGCTCCATCTGAAATTGGAGGATATCGGACAGTACTACATTACATGATACCAATCGATTTATAGGCGGTAGAACAAAACGCAACAACAACCCTTGACACTTTGGGCTGCTCACCCTACATCTAATTGCTGTGTTTCTTCAGGGCCAAGCAAATTGATAGCTCAAAGAGATCAAATCATTGTGTTCTTATTCTCGTAAACATGTTCATTCCGCCTCGCAGCGCCACAAAAGACGGCTTCGGATACATTTTAGTAAAACTAGACTTATTCATATGTATTTATGCCATATATAGTACCACATCACCACTGTTTTGATATCACACTAGGACAAACAACAAGCCCGACACTCATTCTTTTCTTCTTCATTTTCAGAGAACCCAAAAATGGAAGAAGCAAAAACAATGCTTGACTCGCATTTTCCTCCATGTTTCAGAACTTTCCAGTGCAGGGTTCTCCCAGCACCTAACTGGATCAAACTGAGTTCACGCTTAAACGGGCTGTGTATCTTAGGATACCGAGGTGCTACATAGCTATTAAAGCTCTATTTCTACCTTAATAAAAATGAATTAAAAATAAATAAAAACATGATACGCTGCTACTAATAGCCCGATTTTTAAATCTTACTCTTATTACGCCGTTTGTTGCTGCAAGTTGTATATTTGTAGCTTTGGTGTTTATTATTATCGTAGCGCTGTTACTACTACAAACAGTAGTCAGACACCAACTATCATGATTATCCTAAGCCTGTTTACTACTACGTAGTACTGTGGTTAATTAAACATTCAAGTCTATCACTAACAAGAACTGGTAGGAGCAAGGAGAAAGACTCGATCTTGTCTAATATCTACAAGAAAAGAGCCCCCATCGTTTGGAAGGTTGGAATAGCTCGCTTCAAGTCTTGGGGTTCTGGTGTTTGTCTACTTTCCTTTTGCGGACAAGGTGACGTCGGCATGCAAGAGCCGAGATTAGTTTTCGTTGCTAAACCAACCATAAACCCTAGTTTGCATACTAACCCTCCTTGGAATTCGATTTGTTTAGCCATCGTCAACCGATCGAATGAACAAAACCAATACCTAGATCTAGTTACATTCTTAACAAACAACTCCAAGACCAATAAAAAGAAATGAAATATGCGGTGAGCCATGGTCCCCATATCTTAATAATAGGGGCTTTGATGACAATATTGCGAGTTATTCCTTTTTCTCTTTTCTGTACGACATACTAACCCTTATGTACATTTTCTGTACCTAACATGTAATACTTGAAAAAAAAAATTGAAAAAATAAGCCCAGTTCAATAGGATAAATCTAATAGAGGTAGACCTGAAAACAACGCCTGCGCTCTTGGAAACATTACTCGATGCTTTAGACAATAGCTGACCCGACTATTCCATCCTGCAGGGCAAAACAGCACAAAATAAGGCGCAGCAGAAGTAGGCGTCGTGTTTATAGTTTAGCATGTATATTGTATGGATTGGGGTAAGCTAATGTTGAAAGAAACAGTAGCACACTATGAACAAAAAAGCGAGAGCAACAAGTCGGCGTCATCACTATGCGTTGTTCTGACACACAGGAATATCTACAATGGCTATATTTGGTGCACTGGTGCCATAAGACCCGCTTGGTATATGCCGTCTTTTGGCTGCACATATCATATGGTCGGTCCCAATATCCATATGAAAATACTTGGAAGTGGTTGCTTCGGCTGTTGATTATCTAGTAGTAGGATCTAGTGCAAGTGGCTTGTTTCGTATAAGATAGTTGTAGTACTGATGGCCATTCTTAGTTTGTGGTTTATAATTCACATGCCACTGCTGATCGAATTGTGATATAAAAAAGTGCTACCTATGGACTGGACATCAATGACGACATTTTCTTTATAGGGCTCTATACATTTATGGAAAGTTGCATAGCACAGACATTATAACTACACTCAATATTTTTATAGCCACAGCACAACACTATATCCCGTGTCCTGATAAGTTGCCGTATTCTGATAATGGTTAACCGCTT
The DNA here is from genome assembly GCA_009806335.1 of Davidsoniella australis. Lineage (NCBI taxonomy): Eukaryota > Fungi > Ascomycota > Sordariomycetes > Microascales > Ceratocystidaceae > Davidsoniella > Davidsoniella australis. The sequence goes on from RHLR01000021.1 coordinate 10,456, forward strand.
TAGTATACTTAGAAAATGTACAAAAGTTGGGATTTGAAAAGTCGATTTTTTAGGGCTATTTCTTAGCTTTAGCTAATGTCCGACCTAACCTATTTAGCGAGGCATTCTAAAAATACGACTTGACGTTTTTCTAAATTCTTATCTTTTTTTGCCTTCGTACTATCATACCTTCTTCGTGTCTTTGAACTAATATAATTCTTCGTTTCTTGGCTAGTCCCTAAAAACAAAGCGGTAACCATTTCTAGACAAGGGACTTCGTATTTCATGGGAAAAAAGAACAAAAAAGATCACGGACACCAAAAAAAAGAGAGCCGTGTTTAGTTTTTAACACTATTGCCTAGTCAGTGCATATGATGTATGATTGTCGACATGGACTTGGAAGGGCTAAAAGATGGAGGATCTGGATAAAGCGGCTACGTGCAGGAGGAAGCTCAGGCGCTTCAAAGACCCGTTAAGAGCCTCTTGTAGCATATTGATATCTGCATGAATAAAGTAATATACAGCGATAAGAAATGCAGATCAGAATCTGAATTTCGACTTCATCAACACTTACAATAGGACCTTTGCCGTTGGCATATACATACCATATATTTGTATATATCTGTATATGGGAGGCCGTTTTATAAGATGTTATAGTGATCTACTTGTGCAAAGAAGCTAATTATTATCTTTTTCTTTTTCTTTCTTTTTTCTTTTTGTTTGGAGTCGCCCTTAGTACGCACAGTCACTAAAAGTGACATCACGTACAGATGAAACTCGACTGGTGATTCAGAAACGTGTGTACTGGTTTCGGCGTTTTTGGGCATATATTGTATGGGGACGACCTCAGCTACTGTAAGATCGACACCAGGGGCTTTTAGTATGCTGACCGTGCATAGAACAAAGGAAGATGAGAAAAAACAAGAAGTGAAAGCCGCGAGTATGTGCTTTGGATTGAATATGGTGGGTTTTATGGTGCCTTGTGCCTGTATCAGACCGGAAATAAAATAGCTGATGTTGCTGGACACGCGTTTCAATGGCTGGAATAGTAGCAGTTTATTGATTGCTGTGATAGTGGTAGCTGACTATGACATGACAAGTCTGGTACGTACCTGAAAGAAAGCGATTGCTACATATGGTTGTGTCTCTTGATCGCATCAAGCAATAGCGAGACTTGGGTGGTTTACTATAGACGAAGTAGAGGAAGAAGCAAGACTGGAACTCGGCCGAACTCTAGCTATAAGAACAAAAGAGCTAAGAAAGGACTGTAAGACGGCGATCGGATTGAAATCGTTGATGTGACGGCCGGTAAAATAAGCTTTGCTAGTGTACTTTGGGCATCCTTTTTTTTTTTTTTGAAAGTCTTTTTCTGTGCGCCCATGATATTGTTCCACAAGTCGGACTCAACCAACCTGAGGTATGATGTCTGAATATTTTTCCATTGCCATATAAAATCATGTCATGACTCTGGTGAATCGAAAGAGTTAAAGGCTCCGCCATCGGTGGCATTTAATATTTAATGGACGCGTAGCAGTTTAAAAAAGGCCTACTTGCCCCGCGCTTAAATTAAAATGGAAAGAGAAAAATCGCCAAGTGACTCGAATTTCATAAGTAAATAGTGGGGTTATTTCAATCTTCAATCTTGCTGCAAGTCATCGTCTTCTTGATAGCCAAGTCAAGCAATTACCTAGCTTCTCTTTCGCTCTCTTCTTTCGGGTTAGACACTTCCTCTTGTTGGTCAGTCATACCCTAAAAATACCATCACGGGGTCTAGCCTCACATCCTGTACGGCCAACTTTTGACTAACATCCTCACAGCAAAGCGAGCAACTCGACCGCCTTCTCGTCGCAACGCCCGCTTCCATATATATTTTCCCCGCCACCGAAACCAAATCCCAATCCGTACCATGGCCGAGACCTTCACCATCCGCGCGCCGTGCTCGTCGGCCAACATCGGCCCGGGCTTCGACGTCATCGGCCTCGCACTGTCCGTATATCTCGAGCTGACCGTGACGGTGGACCGCAGTGTAGCCCCCGGCACCTCAAAGCACCCACTCAACTGCCGCATTACTTACGAGGGTGCCGGTGCCGATGGTGGCGAACCGATCCCGCTCGATCCCGCCGATAACCTGATCACGCGCTGTGCACTCTACGTGCTGCGCTGCCATGGCCAGTGGGACTTCCCCGGCGAAACTCACGTGCACATCAAAAACCCTATCCCGCTTGGTCGTGGTCTGGGTAGTTCGGGCGCTGCCGTCGTCGCTGGTGTCATGCTTGGCAAGGAGGTCGGCAAGCTGGATCTGAATAACAACAGATTGTTCGACTTCTGCTTGATGATTGGTAGGTCGCTGATTCCCACAGGATAGTTGCGGCTCGTGGTTTGTATAAGGGAAACTTTATGCTAACTGCCTTGTTTTTCTTTCTTCTAGAGCGTCATCCTGACAATGTCGGCGCTGCTTTGTTCGGTGGCTTTGTCGGCACTTACCTGATGCCTCTGAACCCCGAGGATGCTCAGCGTATCGAGGTGCCTCTGAGTGAAGTCCTTCCCGAGCCCGCTGGTGGTGTCGATACGAAGAAGACTCCTCCGATTCCCCCCAACAACATTGGCCACTACATTAAGTTCCCATGGGCGCCTGAGATAAAGGCTATTGCCATCATTCCCGACTTCGTCGTTGCTACCCACGATGCTCGCGCCGTTCTGCCTCCCCACTACACACGCCCCGATGTTGTAAGTACTAGAAACTAAAGAGACCATGAATTTTGTCTGAATTGCTAACAGTGTGAATTTCCCACTCGAATAGACCTTCAATTTGCAGCGGATAGCCCTTCTCCCGGTTGCTCTTGGCCAGTCGCCTCCTAACCCCGAGCTCATCCACCTTGCTATGCAGGACAAGATTCACCAGCCGTACCGCCAGACCCTGATCCCTGGTCTAGGTGAAGTTGTCGAGAGCATGTCACCAGCTACTCAGGCTGGCTTCCTTGGTGTCTGTCTATCCGGCGCCGGCCCGACTATCCTGGCTCTGGCTACTGACAACTTCGATATCATTGCCGAGAATATCATCAGCATCCTCAAGGCCAAGAACCCCAAGCCTATCACTTGTCAGTGGAAGGTTCTCGAGCCTGCCGAGGGTTGCACTGTCATCCGGTGAAAAGAAATATACCAACCAATGGCTGGAGAGAAGGGAACGAGCCGAAATGGCATCATGTAAGATTTTGGTGTACTGAGTGGATAGAAGAAACGGGTGACGATATAGGATTTGGATTGAGTTATCATCATACAATTCACACAAATAAACCATAAATATCAAAACTTTAAATTGTCTACTATTATTGGTCTACTAGTGTTTTGCCTAAGCCATGTGGGCTAATCTACCTATCTATATGACAAAACATATATAAAACCATATAAAAACTCATGCGCCGAAAGACTTCGGGCAGAAATATTAACACTATATCAAGAACTCCTGTTCAACAAAATGGCACAGAACAACCTTGCCCTCCTCGAAAGAGGCCTTTTCAAATCGCACCACGATTGCGGCATGGGCATGTCTATCGCCATGAATCCAGACCGGATACTTTCGCCATCCGACGTTATCCATGGAGTCAATCATGGAAAACTGGGCTGGAGTAAGCGCAAGCGTTGGGGTAGATGGGATCGACATGCGACGTTCACGTGCAATTATGCGAGCATCATCATCAGTCAAGCCTTCAAGATCTGCCGGGTTGTTTAGATCCAAGAAACTTTCGCCCTGTGCGCTGTTTAGGGCTTCGTATGCATGCTCGACTTCTTCCCGCATGCCCTGAATCCATAACGGAGGACGATACTTGTCGATGGCGATCCCGCCTAAACCTAGTTCATGTAGACGAATGCGCCGGGAGCTGCGGATCGTTTGGAATATAGAACTCATGAGGAATAGAGCTACGCCGACGGGTAGTAGGAATGTCATGGCAAGATAGAAAGGAAGGGAGTTGAAGAAGCGCGAAGCCCGCTTACTAAAAGTTGCTGGTTTTTGGACACGTGGTCGGGGATCAATGGGCTGATCACGGTCCAAGATGACTGGAGTATAGCCATCTACATAACGGGGTTTGATCTTGTCTAGGTTCAAGTATGGATCGGTACGTGAAATGCCCGTAGTATAGTGCACCGCAGTATGATCGTTGACAATATTGGTGTATAGAGTTCTTCGCTTGAACCGCTTGAGCCCAGTTACGAAAATGGACTTTGGATCAGCCAGGATACTTAGAAGCGGGCGATTAGTATCGCGGAACTTGTCAATAGTGAAAAGCTGACGCCCAGACATGGAAAGTGTGCGTGCTCCAAGGACATTCCAAATGTGATTGTGGAAGCCTTTGGACGGTGTTCTCACGCCTAGATGTGGTGATGCGAAGGTCACGAAATTCTACAAGACAGTGTTAGTGAATAGAGAAAGAATAGAGAAAATAACGGTGCTTGTTGGATCGATATACTTACCATGCACTCTACAGTGTCAAGGAAGCCCTTTGCTTGCAAAAGACCGGTCGCATAGCGAATAATGAGACCCCCCAACGAGTAGCCCACTAGACTTAGTTTGCGGATCTTGCCGCCATTCTCCTTTATGCGCTGTACCTCCGTCTCAATCTCGGCACATACGCGTTCGCCACCACGATCGACACCATCGTAAGTAAAGCTGCCGGTGTTGGCTTTGGCAAGAAGAAGGTACAGCTTTTCTTTGCCGTACTGATTGCGTAGATACTGGGCAATGCTTCCCATATGAGTGGGATTGCCCCAGAGCTAGCGGGATCGAAGATATGTTAGCAAAGTTGGCGAGAACCATGTTGGCCCGGACTGCCGGAATCGCAGGAGAAAAAAAAAAAAGGACTTACACCGTGGACAAGAACACAGAGGTGGTCAGCCTCGATATCGCCGCCTGTATAATCCATAGTGTAGTGGCCGGTAAGTATGTGTTGGTTAACACAATGGACAGAAAAAGGTAATGGCACGGAACGTCGTTGATAGGGGACGGACACTTCTTTTTGTAGTCTCGCGAACAGGCTCGTAGACCTAGTCGTAGCGAGGCACTACCCAAAAAAAAGGGCTGAGCGTCCCGAGAAACTATAGCTAGTTATACAAGGCACAAATTACGGACCAGGGTCTGGCGGAATACAAGATAGCTGCGCCCCGCTTCACGTATAAACGCAGCCAGAAACAGCTGAAGGTAAAATAAAACTTGGTCACAACTAAGGAAAGGCAACGGCAAAAGGAACGAAACTAATAAAATGGAAAGAGGACTAGTTATAGATAGGTAGGCACATATCAATAGACATCTATAAAGTACCATCTTCAGCTTGCTTCCAGTCTTTGTTACTCCATGCTTTTTAGATGCAGGCCCTGACTTTTCTCAATATTCTACTCTTTGCTACTTCATGATCTTGCTATTATGTAGAAGAAGAAAGAAAAAAATAGGGATCCTTATCTTTTTACCACTTATTCTCAACTTCTCGCGTATGCTTATATAGCTACACGCAGCCACGCAAGTAAGAAGACCTGGCAGAAAGTTTTCCCCTAGGCATAAGGATTCTTGGTTGTAGCTTACATCGGTCTGAAAAATAATCAGACATTTGCGCAGCCATGGGATGGGGTTAAACCAATATAATTCTTATGGGCGGCTGTTAAATCCGCGTCTAGGCAGCATAATAGTCAGCATGCGGGCTGCAACTAGCGTTCTATACCAACTTTATATCAAATAGTGCATCACAATTCCTGCGCGCAATACATATAGATAGCCAACAATGTAGCATTTTGAGGCCAACCGCAAGTTGAGATGAAGAGGAGGTCTAGAGCGGAGTTGATAGACAATATGGGTGGACTGGCAGGGATTAGTTTTGAAGTTTCCGCTGGAACATATATTTGTCCGTGTTAATAATCCATAGACTTAAGCTAAGGAACCGCGGTTATTAGTTGTATATAATATTTTTAGCCTTTATTAAGCTTGTGGAAACGACTCCTTGATGCTAGTCCACTGATGCTCGTGGCCAAGTATTACTCTATTCAATTGCCTGATGTGGTGTACCGAATACATGCCGTAATGTAGCTTTGGCTCTACATAAGAGACAAGAGGAATTCCGAACATGGAGGAGGATGCCGTCAGCCGCATACTCGGTATCACATTGATAGATAAATGGTTATCTGCCTGGAGTTATTGGTGGGTATCATGGTATGGGTTATATGTGTAGCAATTACATATATAGATACATCATATCATACAGCAGAGATAACAAAACCCAACATAGCACTAGATATGCCGCTGACGATAACTGTTCGAGAAATATGAAAGCATGCATCGTTGTCATAGTTGGTGGGAAGATTTGTGCATTATCTTTGTCATATGAACCGAGATGGATAAATATGGCTCGTTGGTAGTCGAGACAGTATCACGACACAAGGTTCAAGTTATGCTTGAGATGATAAAAAATTCTTTGAAAATGACAACTAGGTCAACTTCTCCTTACTAAGCTAACTGATATAATACATAACTTGGGAAAGTCGATAAATTGGCAGGTAATATATTCGCTTTGTCTCGTGTCGTCATATTGCCACAAACCAGAGTAACTACACTAAGTGTAAGTGATTGCAGACAGCTGCCGGGGTATAAAATGACGCTATAACTTTAGGCCTGATCACTCACACGCCAGCTGTCATAGCCGCCAGCTCCTGCCTGATCGCAAAACGTGTTGAACAATTGCCGGGGGAAGTTGTTTAGGCGGCGATACCAGGTAACTAAAATATTTTGGTGTTGTTTGTTGTTCTCTTCCATCGTCAGGGTCTGGTCTTCTCTTTGCCTTTTACTATCGCTAGCTTTAGATCTGCTCTCTGCCGTTTTTTTTATTTATTCATTCGTTTGTATAATTTGCGTTTGCGATCGTTTGCCTGCATCATCTCATCGTTCATTCGTTTCGGTGACGCGCCCCTTCAATCAATGCTTGTTCTACCATTAATTACTTGTACCTGACCTAGTATCAACTAGAGCAGTACAGAGTGCTGCTGGCACCACTTCTGCTGCTACTTCAATTACTAGTCCTAGCTGCTTCTGTTGCTGCAACTATACACCACCAATACTACCAATACCGCCTCTTCATCCTCCATAGCTACTGTCTACCACCTTATCATTGCACTCCTGTACCTTGAGCTAGGCTCTATCAAGTTTGAGCTAGCCTATACTCTCCTTTGCCTTTCGTGTCGACCGCGAAGACAAAGGCGTACAAGACTGCTCTTCACTATCGATCGCTACCCTCTGTATATCTTTTACTGTTGATGTTCTTTCTACGATGGCTTCCCTTAACCACCTCAAGCATATCCAATGCCCAGCTGGTCCTGCATGCTCGTCAAAACAGTGTCTTTTTGGTCATCCCGAGAAGGCCAACCCCCCTTCCATAGTGCAATTTGATGATGCTTGTGTACCAGACAAAGATGTTGTTGCTGTTGATGGAATCTCTAGCTCGGACCCGATTACAGAGTATGATCCTGGCTGGCTAGCCTGTGAACCACAGGACGACGTGCAAACTAATAAGCGGCACATCTCATCATCACCGGAAGCGATCACTCACAAACGAATCAGAGCAGAAGCTCCATGTCACTTGCCACATCGCCCATCGAATGGCACATCCTCTGCAATATCCCAGCCAACCAGCATCAAACCCGTGCTTCAGGCCGCTATCAGTTCTTCAGGACCTAACTCTGCCGTGGGAAGATTGGGTTCATCTAGCATTAATGACGACACTGCCTCACTTGTATCGGGCCCTGATGCTATCAGGCTCAAGAGGGCCTCTTCTTCATCATCTCTAAACACTGCTACTCCTTCGCCCCCAATAGAAAAGGAAGTTGCTAAAACGGCGCCGGCACCTGCCCTTTCAACATCAAAGCCATCCAAGGCATCAAAAATCTCTGCATCCAACCATCACCACGTGGAAACCTCTGCATCACCTAAAATCATCACTAAAGCACCCCCTCCACTCAAGCAGCATCAAACTCTCATCCCAAAAACCGTTGCCGTGAACCCTACGACCTTTACGGCGAGAGTGAGCATCATCCAAAAACTCTATGACCAGATTTTCCGTCTCGATTCTCTTCTGCGCTTGACGCACCCTGACCAGATAAGTTTGTTTCTTTCTCAAGACGAAGCCAACAAAATGGCTATCGAACTAGAAGGCAATGTCGCCCTTGGCCCTACACAAGTTTACCGAAACATGGCTGCCGGCTGTCTCTCTGGCTACAAGAAGAAGACGGTCGATCAATGGACTACCGAATGTGGCATTCTCAAGAATCCCCCCCGGCCTAAGGCTGATGCAGCCAATCTGCCAACCGTCATTGATACTGGCCTTACACCCGAACAAGAAATCTTTATCGCTGGTTTCCTTGCCACTTCCATCAACAGCCTAGCGAACTATGGCTACGTTCCCATTGCCCCAGATGAGGCTGCCGTATCGCAAGCAACCCGGGCCGTTGCAATGTCGAAGGGCTGGGAAAAGTGCCATCGCTGTGAAAAACGCTTCCAAGTATTCCCAGATCGCCGACTAAAGGATGGCGCCCATACGTCTGGTGGGACTTGCACTCATCACCCCGGGAGAACATATTTTACTTCTCCTATTTCGACTGCAGGCAGAACTCGTGCGAGAGGCGAAAAGAAATACAACTGCTGCCATCAAGCTATCGGCGATAGCGTTGGGTGCACTGTTGTTGACTCCCACGTGTTCAGGGTCACCGACAAAGCTCGCCTTGCACACGTGCTGAGCTTCAGAAAAACCCCGCCGAACGACTCACCCGAATCTGATGCCAAAGTAGTTTGCTTCGACTGTGAGATGGCGTATACCGTCAACGGCATGGAGCTTGTTCGCCTCACGGCAACTGCATGGCCGTCGGGTGATACTCTTTTAGATGTCTTGGTTCAACCCCAGGGAGCGATCCTCGATCTCAATTCTCGATACTCTGGTGTCTTTCCCGAAGATATCGTCAATGCTCAACTATGGACTGGGTTTGAGCCCCCTATTCCGGCACCTATCCCAGGCGAGGCTGCTGTAGCACGAAGTGACAAGCTTAAAATAGTCAGCTCACCTTCTGCCGCCCGTGATCTTTTGTTTGCATTGATTACCCCGAACACCATTCTTGTTGGCCACGGCCTTGAGAATGATCTCAACATTACGCGCATAATTCATGACAAGATCATAGATACTGTCTTGCTGTTCCCACACCGTAATGGCCTACCGATGCGGAATGGCTTGAAAGTACTTGCATCTTCGCTGTTAAACAAGAAGATCCAAACGGAGAATGGTCGTGGACACGACAGTGCTGAGGATGCGCGTACAGCCGGCGAGCTTGTGCGTTTGAAAGTGAAGGATAGATGGAAGGATATGCAGGCACGTGGTTGGAAGCTCAGTAATGGGAAGTTTGAAGCGCCTAAGTAGCAATCGACGCAACATGGTATGACAGGACATGGCAAACGACCGATGCTGCGGTTGGTAGACAGATGTTTTACCCTGAACCACTATTGAAGATTCCGCACCAAGCTGGGTGTATTGTTGAAATTGAATTTACTTCTGCTTCTGGAAAGATGCATCCGATGACTTGTTGGCCCTCCCTACATTATAGTCACTGTTGACAGTGCTTCTAAATTTGATATTATAAGTAACAGTATGTGTTTTTCAATAAGACGTTTTATTATATGTAGATGGAAAAGTCCCTCTGTATAGATTCATGATAATCTAGGATGGTGTATGTGTGGTGTTTTAGACGCTCCTAGTAACAGTAGTGGTACAAACATGCCCCAACTGGATGAAAAGAGACTATTAACAATTTGAAAATCTAAATAGTCAACAACTACCCTTTTTAGATGTAATTGTTTATGAGCATCCGGAGTCCCTTAGAAGATGAACAATTAGAAGTTTGACTTAAGCATCACAATATTTGACCCCCTCCCAGTTAGGACGAACTGTGTAATATTAGCATTTAAAATACTTTCCTTTCGTTATATTTGGGTCTGGTTATCTTCTGATAATTTCACTATTTCCGTGTTCTTCCTTCCCATTTCAATATGGTAAATATTTTTGATTGGTTTCCTGTACGTATAATTTTATTCTTAAACCTACTATAAGACCCTCCTCGTCAGTCTCTATCGTGAAGCTGCAAAAATTTGAATCAGTCGAAGCTACTGCTTTGTGATCGCGATGTTTCTTTGGACATAGCAATTCGAGAAAAAAAAAACACACAATAGAAAGTAGAAGAGTCAACCATAGGCAAGAAATGCAACGAGATAAAATCTAAAAATGGAGAACACCTCGCTTATACCATATTCTATATTAGGTTAATGAGGGCTTTTTTCTACCCGAGATGTTTCTTAGCAAGTTCTAAGCCAAAGGTATACATGTATACATCATGTGTAACATTGCAGTCATCATCCTAGTCAGGTCAGTGGAACTTTGACCAAGACTATCCAAATCATATATATAACACTAAAAGACAACTACAGGTATTCCACGCTGACAACATCTTTTGGGCCTCTTCTAGCTTTCGATTCACATACTAACAGGGAATATATAAATCAAAGTAGCACTGCTATTTCTCAAAGCTATAGTGTATCAGTTTGCCTACACGATAGTTGGTAAAAGCGCCGTGAGTGAAAGTTCATTCGTAGGTACTTTGAAGGAGCTTATTGTCTATTCAAGCCTCAGAGGTCTTCATGGAACTGCAGCCCCTATTTACCTAAAGAATATCAAGTTGAAGATGGTGATTCCCCTGAAGCTATATAAGCAAGTTCTGTATCTTCTTGATTTAGTAAGAATATCACATAGTTGCTAGAAACTAGTCATGACTATTTCCATTCTATTATTTCTTGATTGGTAACGTGTAATATCGAACATGATGATTTTGAGCCAGCTACTCTTGAACACAGATCCTAGATCAGGGAAGCTGATTATTGTTGATTTTGGTATGGCTTTGTTCTGAATCAGCCAAGATCAAGAAATATAAATGCCAATTGGTGAGGTTGATTCTAAGTCAGAACAAAGAATTAACCGGACAATTTTGGAGCAATCCCGTGTGTTAATGTGATTTGGTTTTTATTTTTATTTTTTACATTAATTATGTCTTCTAACAATTGCATATAATACATGATATGACTTTGTGAACATCAACACTTTACAGTCTTATCTCCTACTCCATGTCCTATGTCGCCTAGTATTGAATATATGCTCTAGGCCTATGCCTTGCCGACATTCAGTAGAAACTGACCACCGCCGCCATTCTTAGCGCTGGGTAGGTATGAAACGTTGGGGTTCTTTGACAAAGTCTGAGCAATATCTTTGCTAGCCTCGATTTTTCTGATCTGAATAAGGCCATCACCGGAGCGGGCAATAGCCTTGCTGATGGTTTCGGCAGTCTCAGCCTCACCCTCGGCGCGGATAACGTTGGCCTGACGTTCCTGTTCAGCCTTCTCGACGATGAAGCGGGCACGCTCGGCGTCCTGTTGAGCAATCTGCTTCTGCTCGACGGCCTTGGTGAATTCTTGACCGAAAGTCATGTGGGTGATGCTGACATCTTCTAGAGCAATGTGGAATTCACCGGCACGGCGAGTCAAATCGTCACGGATACGCTGACTGACTTGTTCACGCTGAGTGATGAGCTCGGCAGCGTCGAACTGGGCAACGATGCTCTTGAGGACTTCGTTACCGATGGAAGGCAGGACACGCTCGTCGTAATCGAGACCGAGGTTCTAGAAGAAACACAAGAAAGATAGTGAGCAATTGTTGTACTTATGATGAGGGTATTGAGCTTTGGAAGAGCTTCTCTTAGCTATGATATGTCATCGGGGGTATCTGCCCTACCTGGTAAATCTTGGGCAAAGCCTTGACCTCGGGACGATGCAGGACTCTCAGCGTGAGGCTGACCATTTGCAAATCCTTGGAGCCGGTAGTCGTGGCAATGTTGCGAGGCTTGGAACGGACATCGAAGATAATGCTCTTCTGCACCCATGGAATCAGGAAGTGGGTGCCCTCGTTTATGACCTCTTCCTTGACACCACTTAGGCGATCGAAAATAACAGCACGAGATCCGCCCTTGACGTCGTAGATAGCGGACTGGGCAAAGGCAACACCGATAGCAGCCGGAACCGCCATGCGGTAGGCAAAGTTGAGAATATTGGCCATGATGTTATTGGTTTTGATCGGAGATAGTGGTGGTGATGATTGCTCCCGGTGGAGATGGGTCTGGCGGTTTGATGAAGTGAGAAACAAAATCAAGTTTCTTCAAGTGGGATATCTTGGTATAAAAAAGCAAGTTCAATGCGCTTCACTACAGAAATGAAGCAATTGAAGTATCGCAGCCGATCGAGTTGGTGGGCGTCAGTTGGACAAAATAGTTCCCGCTGTTATTCACATGGCGCCAGCCCACTTAACTTTTCGTCAATTGCGGCATAAAAGCTGCCTTCTAAGGCGTTAAAACATCCCTCTATTATTCTTTACTTAACCGGGTCCCAAGGCTGCCGCTCTAATTTTCATATTTTGGTGGATGACTAAGCTGTATCAATGCGCTAAGCCTAATTAGGGTCACGAATCAGGACCGGGAATTCATGTTTTTGCTTGGACCAAATGGCACAGATCCGATTTCTCCTCGAGTTCTGGGCAAAAGACGATTTTGAAGTTCTTGAACTTTTTCTCGAGATCTTAGCTATCCATCCTCGCTCACACTAAGTCCTCCTCCCACCGCTCTTAGACTCAGTCACCATGCAGCCCACTCAGGCCCGTCTCGGTGGTGCCAACATCAAGCTTGGCACCAACTCACAGTATGTTACGACTCTTCTTTCTTCTTTTTTTTTCCGCAGTGTCGTTGCCGCGACTGAATTGGAGCATTTGTGACGTGCCTTCCGCTGGTATCACGAAATAGTTTGGCCAGGACAACGAAACAATGCTGCGGAGCTACCGGTCGCTATTTTCGCGCTCAAGATACGTCATTGTACTGACCAATTGATTGTAGCTTCCTCGGCTGGTGGGGTCACATCAGTATGTCCAAACCCAAGTCACGATAGCCCTCTACGACAAGAGTCGAACGCCGATTGGAGCCCGAACGATAGCTTCTCTCCGACGACGGCCAGGAACCTCGCTTCAATATAGCCAATTCCATGCCAACTTTAACCACGGCAAACGGATCTATTGCTTTGAGCCATACTCGCTGCTGAACAAGCCATCGTCGGACGCCATTCTCAAGTCGCTTTATATCTCAAGTTATCACCACCCAAGAGCTCTCAACTGACAATTATTGTTTACAGGCCCTCAGAAGCAGAAGGGTATCATCACCTACGGTCTGGCCCCTAACCGCCAGAACCCTTTCGCTGGTGCTCTGCACGATGCCTTCTTCAACGTCTGGAGACGCTTCTCTACCCAGGTCCTGTACTGGGCTCCTCCCATGGTCATCGGCTACTACACCATGCAGTGGGCTATCCACCGGTACGGAACATCCTCCCTCGACCCATTAGAGGTTCATATGCCATTGTGCTACCTTAGCAATTGTATACATAAACATGAGATCTACTTACTAACATGTGCAATACAGCAACCACTACCTGAACTCCAAGGCTGGTCGCGCCGAGTTCGCCGATGTGGAGTAAATTGCTGGCCCTAATGAACAGCTGAACCTGAACTACCCCCAGACGATTTGATTTCCCGGACTCGGGAAGAAATTTGCTCCAAAGCACTTTGTATATCACTTCTATACCACTGGTTCGCAATCGAACTGTAATAGACTGCGCCAGCATCATTTTCATGTTTCCTCATATACATCTTTGTTCCATGTAATAGATCTCTTATGTGACGTTGTCTCTTGATTTACCATGCACTTCTTTCATTCGAGAGACTTTCCAATTTGTACATCTGCAGTTGGCATATAAGCTGGACCGGATTTCATAAATAATGATACAATATATGCGACGATTTCGCTGCAATTATCGCGCAAAGGTCTGATTGACTACTAAGACGATAGCCAAATTTCCGTTCATGCGATTTCTACCAATCAATGGCTAATGATGGGTCAGCACCTAAAGACAGTGTCCTTGACAGTGCTTCTACACATCTACACCGTGTATCGGAAAATCTATTGATCCGAACAGACTCTGCATCGAATTTGGCCCCACTCTAATCGCCTATCTGGGTACTGGCGTAGCTTTGATAAAAAAAAAAAAGTTTCTTCGAGACAGCGACATAAATTCCTTACCTACCAAAAAAAAAGTTTACCACCACCAACTCTCTTTTTGTTCTTTTTCGCATCAACCAAATTGCGAATCATATAACATCAACACCAAGTCTACTTCGAGTATCATATTGCTCGACTTGATAAACTACTTTTCTCTTTCCGCTTTACCTTTTCATCTTACTTTCCTAACTCCCTCCTCCCCCAAACACATATACTAGAGACACAATGGCGTCTTCCGAGAAGCCCAAGAAGGAGAAGAAGGACAAGAAGCGGTCCGAAGTCGACGGTGTCCACAAGTCTTCCAAGAAGGAGAAGAAGGAGAAGAAGAGCAAGCTCTCTAAGCTGGAGGAGCACATTGAGGAGCACCTGACCACTGAGGCCCCCGCCGTCATCGCTCCCGTTGCCGAGGTCGTCGATGATGTCGAGATGGATGGCGAAAAGCCTACCATTGCCAAGGCCTCTCTGGTTCCCTTTGCCCTTCCTCTAGCTGACGACAAGGTCATGAAGAAGGTCCTCAAGGGCACGCGCAAGGGTAAGTTAACAGTCCTATATTCTACTTCAAGCCTTTTTTGTTTCTCGGCGCCTCTACGCCGTTTCGGTGATTATAGGCGCGGAGAACGAATTATATCATGAAAACCGTTGTCCAGCAGACTTTCCTTTATCAGATCTCAATGTCAACTAACATACCATTCTCGTATAGCCGCCCGCAACAACACCCTGAAGCGTGGTGTTAAGGAGGTCGTCAAGACTCTGCGCAAGTCCACCTCTACCTCGCCCAACAACACCTCCTTCCCCGGTATCGTGATCATTGCCGCCGATATCTCGCCCATGGATGTCATCTCTCATATTCCCGTGCTGTGCGAGGACCACAACGTTCCCTTCATCTTCGTCTCGTCCCGCGCCGAGCTGGGCGCTGCTGCCAAGACCAAGCGTCCTACCTCCGTCGTTATGCTCATGGAGTCACGCCCTGCCGGCAAGAAGGCCCCCGACGTTGCCAAGGACGGCGAGGACGATACCGAGGATTACGCCGAGGTCTACCAGGGTCTGGTCAAGCTGATTCAGAAAGAGGCTGCCAAGCAGTCGTTCTGGTAAAGAAATAATCAAATAAAGAGAACCAAGACATCTCTAGAGTTTCTCTTTTTGACTTCTTTCTTTTGCCTTTGAGCGTACTTGTAATGGTAAACGGCTGTATTTATTTTCCTTCGATTTCCCGTTTGTTTTCTATCTCCTTCTATTACTTTACTGCTTCTACCTCTTCTTCACACACCAGATTCTTTTCCAGCCATTCAAACGTACCACGACGCATGTTCACTTGTTGTTTTTTTCTTCGGCATTAAATCACTACATGAAAAAATTGGGGGCTTCTGTTTTCATTTTTCTTGTTATATCCTCCCACATTCCATCGATTGTACTTTTTTTTCTTCACTTCTCTCAATTTTTTTCTTCGTCCCTGTTTGATTGGTATTAAGTGAAAAAAAAAAGAAAAATTCCGGAAGTCGCTGTTCTTTTTGGTTTGTCTACCCAAGATTCTTTACCCTCCTGCTCAGTGTTCCAAGATACGATTTGACTATCCATATCTCGAAACACTCGATGTTGGCAAAAAAGATCTCTTATCTAGTCAAGAAGAACGCTTTCGATCTTCCGGATCCAGACGTATGCCTGATCCCTGTGTGTAGAACGGAGAGGGTATATCGTCCAAAACCTGGGTATTGGCGTTCTGGGCATTTGATATTTACGTTGTTCAGGCGTATAGCATGTACACAAAACGATAGTCTTTTGTTAAATACGAAATATTGTTGTGATAAAACATAAAACCACAGTCCAATGGTGCCTGCATATGTAGTTGTTGATGATGATGATGATTTTATTCATAGTCTAGAGATTATCTAATAGCTCATTTTCGACGCCGGGCGAAGCCGTGTTTTCTGGCACCAGTTTTCTGTGTTCCTGGTGTCCGGGACTGCTCAGACTAGCCTGGCCTCCATCCCTCCCACAATAGCAACACCTCATATGTGAAAGTCAAGAGCAAGTAAAGATTATGTTTACCACACATCCTGTAGTAACCTTAGAGATCAGATATAATAATGTATGTATCACAGCTATAAAAACAAACCTTACGACAGTCACTGAGTTCGAAACAAATTGTGGTTTCAAAGGATGAATTATTCAGAGGCTAATAACTATGGGCAACTCCTGAAAACTTGCAGAGTCAACTACCATAACCTCCTACACATTACTAAAAATAATGAATCATACTTAGGCACACTGATTAGCCAGTGTAGCCGTTACAACTTAGCACCAATGGTTATAATGATTTAGTGCAAAAAGCTGTCTAGAGGGTCACCGCGAGTACCCCACCAGGTCAGTAGCAGAGACAGACCGAGAGACTCGATCAACTTGGCGGCAACGCTGACACCAACGGTGTCTAGAGGGCGGCGCTCGGCGAAGACTTGGGAGATGTACTGTGAAACAAAGAGTATTAGTTAGCAAATGGGCCTATTTCAGCAAAGCTAGACAAGAGGATAAAAAGACTTACACCAGGAGCAGAGGTTGCCAGGAAAACCAGGCCGCCCAGGTAGGCAGCACCAGTATAGCTGAGGGTTCCGGTGGCGTTGATCAGGGCACCGACACCGTAACTCTGTAGAGCAGAGCCAACCAGCGAGCTGCTCCAGACGAGAGCGGCACCGGACGCCTCCTTGGACTTGAGGAACTCCTCCTTGGTGTTGGAGACCTTGGCGCGCTTGTAAGTCTCGCCAAAGATGGGGGATAGGACGGCGAGCTCGGTGGCGTGGTTAAAGGCAGTGCCTAGCAGGATAGCCGAGGGCTTGACTTTAGGGAAGCCAGCTGTAACAAGAGAGAAAGAAGCACGCGTTAGTAGGCTGAATTCTAGGTATAGGAGTTTAACACCTTAGTGTCCTCGAGGTTGGTATGAGTGGCGGTGAGTTGGGGACGAAAGCTTACAGTGAAGGATAGGAGCGAAGCTGTTAGTGAAAACCATTTTGGCGGTGTTGTGTGATATATCTAGGATATGATTATTAAGAAGAAGATGAAAAAGACAACGAAAACTGGCGATGGGGTGATGTAGCGGAGAAGATAAAGGAAGAAAATATCAAGAGGCGAGAAGGCAAAGAAGAGACAGACGGGGCACAAGGCCTTTTTATGTCAACAGTTCCTCCCAAAGGGCAGTTGCAAGTTTGTCAGGAAGGAGAGCTTCATTCGTCATTGCCGCTGATTCCCTAGCATCCCGTGTTTACCAGGAACGCATGCACTATACTATGAGAGGGGAGCCGTTAAAGCGAGAGCTTCTTCCCAGCTGTTCCTTTCTTGTTCCTTTACTTTTTGCCTCTGAAAGCGGAACTGGCCAAGCTTGTGCTGGAGTAGAGAAACATTTAGCTTTGCTTGCATATCCATACATTCCACAAGTACTCCCTCTTGCTTGTGGCGAAGGCCCCCGTCGGTATTGCTTCACATTGAGGTGCATTCTGGAAGAACGACAAGACAGAAACGGGCTCGTAACATTGTAACTAGAATTACTGGTCAATATCATCTTCTTCTTCTCATTCTTGCTCTCTCTTTGCAACTCTAGACGAGACTAGATCGTCAATGTCTTAAAAGTGGTGTCAACTCTTACTTACCATGCTCGATGAAGCTGCCTCTGCTGCTGTTAAAATCCACCCGGGGCTTTACTGCATCCGGGTCGAAGCTGTGGGGTCAAACCGTGGTGTAAGTCACTAACAGCCCACATGCATGGCATTGGTATGCATGTGTTAGTACGGTCAAAAGCCTCAAACGTTACTTCATCAAGCACAACTTTGTCGTCATATTCTCTTCCTCCTAGAAAATTGATGGCTTGACGAGCCGCTCGGGGCCATGTTCACATAATACAATATAGGGAATTATGGAGAGGGCATGGGTTCTTTTGTCTAACTGACATCATTTCTTTACTCTCTCTATTCTCTAATCTCAGATCGTGATCTTATCCTCCCTTGCTTTTCGCTTTTGTGCTCTTGCCCATACCAGCAACACCTGAATAATATACAACTAAGAGTACAAGGGCCAATATGTGCTAGTGCTATGTGTATACAGCGTTGCGCTGGGATAGTGCCTAAACACGAGGTCATGACTAATAGCACATCCTTGCTGAACTGGATATAAGTAAAGGTATCCCGTTGGTGGCTTTTTGATTTGTATAAAAGATTTCACAACCATACACAAAACGTTCTATAACGCCTCCATGCAGATTTTGACTCTGCTATATCACTCGCTCTTGACCATTTGCACAGTGCTGCCTTTTATTGAGATAGCACAAAAGACATTACATGGCTATGATGATATACATAACTATTCCGTTTCCCATCTCTCTTTCCTCCTAGATACTTTGGAGAAGGTTTTTGGTTTTGCCGTTTATAGGGACCACCGGATATAAAATATACCCGAGAGCACAGTAGAAAATAACCTTATTTCTCTACTTAAGCTATCAACTCCATTTTCACAAACAAGTATATACTAATACTATTAGTCCCTTGAGCCACCTAAAGAAAGCTGCATTTCTAGACTATAGAGCCCCTACGTTACAAGACTGAAATTCTAGGGATACTTTGAACAATGGGAACTGTAATGAGGAAGGGAAGCGGAAGCGGAAAGAAAATAATGTATTATTATTTGCATCTAGATTCAAGGCGATCAGTTTGAATACAGTCACTATGAAAGGAAGCATTCATGTGAGCTTTTTTATTCACTACAGTATCTATGTAATATTCAGTCAATTCTTTGCATCGTATAATTATGTTGACATAGCTAATTAACTACAATTCCGGTTAATCCAGGCAAGAGAGGCAAATATGCATTATAGTTGTTCCTAGCTTGATCTTCCCGCTTCCGCATTCGGTATGCATTCGAACAGGTATAAAAGCGGACATATAGATAATCGGGTATTTTTATACGTCTCTTGGCCATCGTAAGGGTTTATTGCAGAATGTAACCTCGAAATGTAGTTGAGAACCCGCAAATCATCACAAGATACATGTATCTGTGCAATTTACTATTATAGGTGGGAACAATAAGAAATAATAATGATGATGCCGTATTATAACAAGGACTAGTTTCTATATGAGGAGACCTCACTATGCAGCATTTGTCAAGTCACGCCTAAATAACCTGGCTAGCAAACCCAACCTCTCAATAGATATATATACATGTAAAATTTACTGCGTGCTTACATCTATCCTATGAGGCACTAAAGTGATAAAATGTCTAGGCAAATCATGAATATTATGATGTAATGAGAATTAAAAAAAAGTTGTTAAAAGAAAAACTCAAGTTAGGCATATATTGTCATATCATGACTAAAAATATAAAAATAATATTCAGCATAGAAAGACGAGAAATAAAAGTGGTTGACCCCGCCCTCCAAAAACTAAAAGACAGAAAAAAGCAAATGATCCAACAATGCAGTAAATCCAAAATGAACAAAGAAAGAGATAGAATAGCATAGCATAGCAATAAATAAATAAATAAAGAAGAGATAGATGTAGAGGAATAGAGAATAAGAAAAGAGATGGCATTGGAGTGCAAAGAGTAAGTATGTTGAACACACAGGAGAAAAAACAAGGCGAATTATATATGTTCTAGCACTCTACTCTGCCTCATGGCTTCATCAATCGTTGACATGGCTGTTTCATGTTGTTGTTTGTTTCTTGGTTTGTGTTCTTTTTCTTTTTTTGGTGTATTTTAGGCCATGTGCTGTCCATCTTCACCACCACGCAGAGCGAGCAATGCCCTTACGTCAGAAACATATTGTAGACCTTCGAGTAACGGCACGAGATGAAGCAAATCGTTGTCTGTTGGGTCGTTGATCCAGCCTTGGATTGGGATGGCATTGTCTATAGTTGAGACATACTATATTAGTAACTGAATAGTTTCATGATGATAGGACGTCCGAAGTTTCTTGCTTGGCCTACCTTGATGAAACATGTAACTTAACGGACTGTTGTCTAGTATCATGACTTTGCTTAGATCCGGTTCGACGGAACTTAGA
This sequence comes from Davidsoniella australis, assembly GCA_009806335.1. NCBI lineage: Eukaryota > Fungi > Ascomycota > Sordariomycetes > Microascales > Ceratocystidaceae > Davidsoniella > Davidsoniella australis. The sequence goes on from RHLR01000021.1 coordinate 30,683, forward strand.
TCTTTTATGAAGGCACCTTGTCTAAAAGAGCAATGCTGCCGGTAGAAACGACCAGAAAAGTATTTGCGTTCTGACTCTAACCAGTCAATGACCGGATCGGCATATTCCTGAACGGAAGCCGTGAAAACGACTAGTTTATACCATTTACTAATCTTTATAGAGGACAACAGTGTTAGTGGTCGTTTAGAAAGGGGATGGCACATGAGACACTTTGAGATATCTTACCCTTCGTAGAAAGTCGTCACAGTGTGGGCGCTTGTGAACGTAGTAAAGAATTGGGTGCTGAGGGCCAACAGCAGTTTGGCCACCAGTACCAACGAAAGTTGTGGTCAACCGGACCTCGACCATGTGGCCGGATCCAAGCCGATTTCCCTTAGACATGCTGTGAATTAGAGTTTCGTCAAGATCTAGGATAAGTGTCTTCTGATGCTCCGGTGGTGGTCCGCCTTCAATGTTAAGATATGAGGGTTGGCGTCGGGGAATTAGAGGCCGTGGGGGTGCGGGAGCTCGAGGATATTTAGTGATTGCACTTGCTGGCGACGTTGGCGACTTGATCTGTGAAGAGATATCGGGAGCAGAGAGGTTATCGCCCTTACGAGATATAGAGGAGGCTGTCTTTCTATGGCGGCGCTCTTTGAGAGCTTCGTCACTCGTCTGAACTCGAATCTTGATGGATCGTGAAGCAGGTGCGGCAGAAGCATTAGCGGCATCGGTAGTCAGGGGGTCGCTAGACTGTGTGCTTCGAGAGGTCCGTCGAGGGGCGGGCGCGTCCGAGTCAGAGGACATGTTGGTAAGTGAGTTCCTGTGCGCATTTGACGCTGAACTAGATGACGACATAGGCTTCCTTCTATGGCGCTGAGTGCCTGTCCCTGACCTTGGCCGGCCTTGCTTCTCGCCTGTCTTCGGCTTTGGACTGGAAGAGGAAGACGAGCCTAGGCCCAGGGCGCCGAACAATTTACGAAATGGAAGTAGGGGACGGAAACAGCCGTCAACATCATAGAACATAGCCGCAAGATAAACAAAAGGAGCTAAAATCGTTGAAAGCACCCAGCGCAAAGCACCAACGATGGAAGCTATGATGCGCTGAGGCAGAGAAAGCCAATGATAGGCGGCGGACGGCTTCTCGCCGAGCAGAGGGGTGGATTCGGTTGGATCGAAGAGCGGATCGGGATCGCTGAGTGGATTTGGGCCTTGCGCTAGGGTTGAGATAGTATCAGGGTCATCGAGGGGGATGGGCTGGGGGCTTGAATCGGCAGGCGGCGTGCCTTCGGGGGTGTCGTCAAAAGAAGAGCGGCCCTGGAGATCTTCGATGGACCGCACAAGACTTAATGAGCCAAAAGAGTTCGTGCGCGATGGGGCAGGAGAGTTCTGCGGCGAGACTCGCGAAGAAATAATATTAAGCGAGTTCATGATTCGGGCAACACAGCCATAGGGAGGGAGTTGTATAGCGGCGCTGTTGGGTGTGATATGGGCGTCGATGTTCTTATAGAGTCAAGAAATGCAGTATCTAGACACAGCAGAAAGAAAGGGCGCGGCCCGACTAATGAAAGACGAGCAGCGGAAGAAACTGCCGTCAGATGGCAAACAATGGCGATGATCGTAATATTCGGCGGCGATGGGCAATGATTGGGAGCCGAGATGGATCTAGATCGAGCGAGTCGAGTGGTCTAGGATAAGATCGAAACAGTCGAACGATAGCAGCCAACCTGCCCCAGGTAGATAGGAGTAATAAGGGATGGTAGCAACAGCAGGCGGAGATAGATGGTGGCTCAACCGGAGAGATCGATGAGCCAAGGTAACGGACAATCGTAGGCGGACGGGTTGGTGATCATAGAAGACGAAACTTGAACCGATATCGAAACTGTATCCGGAATATTAAGGCCAGGTCTGCCACGGCACAAGATCTAGCTTGGAAGGATATGCAGCAGCTAGAGGAGAGTATAGAGAAAATAGGGGGGAAATAGAGATCGTGAGTGCTTAGCAAGAAACGAGTGTGCGATGGCGTTGCAAAAAAGATACTAGGACAAGATCTTGTAGAAGCAAAGTCAGTCGTGCTTTTTTTGGACGTGTATTTTTTTATGTTTTATCGCTGCTGTAAGGGAAGCTGTTGGTCTCGGACAGGGGAATTCGAGACTATATTTCTATTTTTATTCTTTATTTTCGACATAGCACTTGTTTTGGGCGTCTTGCTTTTTTTTCTGTCGTTCTTTTAGTGGCCTCAACTCAACATATTAGGCTATCCTCAACAGTTAAGATTTTACAGTGCATAGTAGTAGCAAATTATAGCGGTAGGTACTGTATATTATAACGCCGAACACCCTGTTTTAAACCAATATCACAAACAGAAAGATGACGATTGCTTGAACAATATGTCTGTACAACTGTTCTCTACTCTGCCAACCACAGAAAGCAGTAGAAGAAAAAGCAAGATCATAAGCGTCAATGTCAAATGTTCCCTACTTGTTGGGGTGGCGGGATCTAGATCTAGGCCATATTATGCCTGTAGTATACATACATTCATGTATACTATGATGGCCAAATGCTATAGGTCAAATGCCACAGGCAGGGCAGTCTATCCATGAAGACCCAGCGTTCCGATATGCTCGAGAAAGCCTGCGATTCTTTATACATTTATATATGTAGCTGTAGCTTGTTAAACTACAGAATCTCGGACATCCTGTCCTGTCATTTACCGGCCGTTTTGCTCACGTGGTTTGTTGATTTAGCATTTAGCTTCTGATCAAGCTAGATAAAGGCCAATTCTATCAACTACACACAATCGCCGATACCCAGACGCGTTACTATTCTTCCTTTTGTATGCCATTAATCTCGTATACTTCATCTTGGGTAGGCATGATGCCCAAGAGACGTTGTGCCAGACAATGTCACCTTGATATATCTGATTTTGCACTATGCCATCAACCACCAAGTCGCCTTTCTGTGCCAACCTGCATATCAAGACACACACATCTTCTACAAATATAGTCTCCCTCGCCTCTTTTATACCACATCCATATCATTTGACGTGCATCTAACCTGTCTCGGATAGCCTTGGCCGGCCAAGAACAACGACATGACTCTCACAATGGAACCTCATGCCAAGTCAGCCCAGAGAAGAGGTTCTGCGCTCATGCAGACGTGCAGATTACATATGTGCCTCATATGCGGAAAACTTTTGCCTTCATAGTTCCTGTTGGAATTGCTTCTTTGATAGCATCTGACCACCGACTAGCTAGCCCTCCGCTTTGACAAGAACTGCAGCTGCAGCAACCACTGCTACCTACTGCATACGCCAATTATCGTCTCCATTGATAAGCATGTGAAGAAGCATGTGAAATAGCACACCACTAGACGCCCACGAGTAGTTGTCTAGATATCCCTGTGGAGAGAAGTCGACATTGCTAAGCATTAGTCCAATCCAGCATCATCATTGAGCTATTTCAATATCAATAGCCGTTGAGCAGTCAATCTGTCAGGTGGGCTGGGTCAGGCTTGTGATTAGCTGGGGCGATGGTTGTAGCATTGCAAGTAAAATGCCAGCTAACCCATGCTTCTAAGGGTTACTTTGGTGTGTTGTTGCTGCATGCATCCACTCTAACTCAACGCATCACATCATAGGCAACACAGTCGCAAAGACAAGTCGGTTTTCTTTGTGTGCCTACTAGATTGTCAAAATACTACTGATGGTTTAATTGTAACGCTGTACACACAAACATACAGATCAAAGAACAACGTGCTTAGTCAGCCCACATTGCATGCGAAAACAGGAAGCAAGATTAAAGCTCTCGAGCTAATAAAGCTGTAGCTGGGTTAGCGCATGATGACAGCCGACATTAGGGTTTAATGGTATTTGCGTTGTTATTTGCACATAGAAATCTTTGACTCACAGCTAACTGACTACATGTACCACGATATTTCTCTTGTTCCTCACTCACTTTTTTTTTTGGTTCTTTCCTTAAAAAGAACTACCGTTTTCAAACGTTACTACCCGATTTTTTCCTGACAATATTGCACTTAGTCTGTCACCGCCTTTGTCTTTTCTGTTTCCGAATGTACTTTGTATAGCCGGACTTCACTTCTTCACTCGTAGTCATCAAATCAACCTGCAGCCCAGAGTCGCATGCCTTTAAGCCGGTGAGATCTGTTCCCCGTTGCTTGTCCGGACTCTTTCCTTCACATGACCGCCTGAATATTGGCACCGTGTATCTTTTTAAACCCTATTCTTCTGCCATCTTGTCACACATCCGCCATCATGACTGCCAACTCTGCGGTCCATATGCCCGATCTTAGCAAATTCATCCGCTTTGTCAACTCGCGCCCGCTTGAAGCTAGCATCGAGAATTTGGTGTCGTAAGTCCTACTGACAACATTGTGACAACTCTTGTCCTGGCTGATTCATCATGCATTGTTTACCTATCCCAACCAAATACACCCCTACATATCACGAGAAACAGTCTGTTTCTATACAAATCCAATGACCATGTCTAACGATGTTATATCATGCCGTCTTCCGTTTATAGGCTATTTAAGAGACGCCAGATCACGGGGTCTAGAGACTGTGCCATAGCTACCTCGCATTTACTCTTCCAAGTAGTCAAGTACTCAAAATGGTCTGACGAAGACCAGCTCATGGCCCAGATCTGCAGGGTGGGTAAGCGTCTTGCCGATGCCCTGCCCAAGGAACTTTCCATTGTCAACATCGTCCGCCGGGTTCTCAGTGTGATCCGTGACGAGGCCGAGGAAGACCGGGACAATGACGGCTTTAGTGATGCCGCCTCCGATGTCTACGATAGTGCCCAGTCACCGCAACAGCAGGCCCTGTCGTCGGCCTCTTTCTCTTCACACCACGCCCCATCCATATCTATCGACGAGACGCTGGGCAACATTGCGCCCCCGCGTCTGCTGCGCCAGCCAACAATGTCCGCCATTAGCTCCTTCAACACTCCCAAGTCCCTGTTCAACATCCTCTCTGCATCGCCAGCCGGCACTGCTTTTGCTAGCCCGGGCAAGACCTCGGGTGCTTCGACGCCGCGCGGTCCCAGCGGTAGAACCGCCCACATCGACTCACTACGCTCCGAGATCATGAACGCCATCGAAGAGATGAAGGATGAGATAGACCAGGTCGCCGAGCAAATCGCCGGCTTCGCTGAGGCGCACATCCGCCCAGGCGAGTACGTGTTAGTTCACGAACCTTCTAGCGTAGTCACACGCTTCATTTCCAAGGCTGCCTCAAAACGCCGCTTTACCGTGCTTATTGCCTGTAAGGCCGGCCCGCGCGGTTACGAATCCCGTGCTGTTGGCATGGGTAGCTGCGCTGAGAAGAAGGAGCGTGTAGCCTACGAGAGCTTCCGCCGCGAACTAACCAAAGCAGGAATTCCTGTAATTAATATCATGGCGTCGGGTATGAGCACGTATATGCCGCTAGTGACCCGTGTGGTTGTTGGCGCTCGCGCTATCCTGGCCAACGGAAACGTCATTCTAGATGCTGGTACTGGTGCTGTTGCACAAGCTGCCAAAGATTACGGCCGGCCCGTTGTAGTTCTAGGCGGTATCTACCAGCTCAGCCCAGATAGCCCCTTTGACCAAAATGCGTTGGTAGAATGGGCGGACCCATCGAATGCTGTGGCCTTTGAAGACGGTTCGCTCGTCTGCGATAATATCATTGTCCGCCAGCCGTTAACAGAGGTCATCCCAGCTGAGTTGATCGACATGTATATTAGCAATCTGTAAGTGACCCATGAGAATCATCTCACTGATATTCTGAATATTAACATGTTTGTATAGTGGCGCTCACTGCCAAAACCATCTGAGTAGTTTGATCATGGAACACTACAAGGCCGAGGATGTTGAATTCCACTTGTGGTAGACTTAGAAAAATGAGAGGCGATGAAAAATGAGACAGACACATTCGAATTAATGTCACCTTCGAAGTGAACTCGGTATAGCACCAAAGAAATAAGTAAAATCCGAAAAGGACTAATGCCAAAAGAGGTGGACTATACGATACGATATTGATATAGTTGGGATAAGTCCAAAAGGGAAATCGCTTCGAATTCCATATGTTTAATCTGGATTAGGGAAGTAATGACATAGACAGATAGTGATATATTTTCATATAGTCTACCATTTATAAACTGAACACTTCAAATCTCTCCTATATAAAAGAGCCATAACAATCTTGAAAGAATTGCGTCTTGCTAAATCTATCAATTGTGTATAAGATATGATGGATGGAAATGCTATTAGTACATGGTGATTTGTATATCTTAGTTTTCTCTTTATTTTTGATATTGACGGATATTTGATATGAAGTCTAACTTACTTTCGCCAAACAAACCCAATATAAAAAAAGAACCCCGGTTCATTCTTGTGTTATTTTTGTTTTTGGGTAATATTGCCCATAATCTAAATAGCTGATACCTTTTCAACCAAATCTTCTACACCTGCTGATTTAGAGCTAGCCTTAGCTTTATGCTTATCGTCCGCTGCGTCAGCGGCACGGCCGATATCACCGACAGGTTCACCTTCGTCTAACGCCTCCTCCTCTTCAATCTTTTCACGAATGTACTTGAGTTCCAGACGCATGCTGAAGGCATCTTCGCCGTCGGCATAGTACTTGGCCTCGACCTTGTCGGTCTTGAAACCGAGGGTTTCGCGGTACAGGTGGATAGCAGCCTTGTTGGATACACGGACGTGTAGAGAGACGTATTCGGCGCCAAAGGTTTCGACCATGGCTTGTTCTGTAGTGAGGAGAGCCGAAGTTAGCTTTGTTCTACATGGTCTTCTGGAGGTTGTTTTCGGCCAGACGAGTTCTCTTGAGTCTAACACAAAGCGGATAGACATCAATGGCTTCTTGTTTGAGACATAGGAACACTTACGACTCTGGCGCATCAGCTTCTCGGCAATTCCCAATCTGCGGTGTGTGCGCATGACAGACAAACTGGTGATGTGGCCATGCTTGATGCCGTCTGCTGGCTCTTCCTCCATCTTGGCCAACACGTAGCCGACAATGTGTGGGTAATCATACGGCGTCTTCTTCGGGCGCGCAACATCAACGGCTACAAAACTGAGCTGTGGCCATGATAGGGCGTGGTATAAATGGTACTTGAGGAAGTAGTTTTCGGGCAGGTTCTCGATGTTGGCATGCTGGATGAGCGGCACATCCGATACTTTAAGCACACGGATATCCATGTTTAGACGGTTTTTTTTTTAGCTTTGGGGTTTGTCGGTTGGTGGTTCGGGGGATGAAGAGATATCACAGGCCAAATTTTATGAGTTCGTCAATGTCGTCAGTTTTGTTTTATTGGACGATGACAAGGCTGTCCAAAATGGTGGGGTGGTTCAATTTCACCTTAGCAGGTTTTGGTAGCTGCAAGGTTAGCTAACTTGACCTTTGAACCCTAAGGCTTTACCAGTGCATCATCACGACTCTCAAGGTGAAGCAATTATTGCCGTAACGTAGTATGACATTTTCGTAGGAGCGATCTTACCGTAAACAAATATTTTCTACGTATATGGATTCATATCTCGTAAATACAGCCAAAAGCCGCAAAGGCCGTCTTAATTGATGCATGGAACATCGCTTGCGCTTCTGGCTTCCCATTGGCGCGCAACAAGTGAGAACCAGCAACTACTTCGGGAGAGAAAGTCGCAATACAGCGGCAAACGAAGCGGGGCCTTCTTGCAGGTAGAAGAGATATGACAAAGATAGGAACTTATCGTCTCTATATTTGGAGCATATACTATACATATAAATAACAAGCTCCTGTTTATATTCTAAGCAGGTGGTTTTGCCGTTATCATTCTTTGGTACATCTTGAGCCTCAAAATAAGCCTTCAAATAGCATAACAGATGACCTTATAAGAAGATTTATCATATACATTAATTACAACATGTCTCGCGTCCTGGAGGGAAAACTTGCCGTGATTACCGGCGGTTCTCGCGGTAGGTACAAGACTGCGATGTCACTAATAGGCTCTCTACTAACAATGATGATATAGGAATTGGCGCTGCCATTGCCGAGAATCTAGCTTCAAAGGGCGCCAATGTTGTTCTCGGCTATACATCCGCCTCGTCTCAAGCCGGTGCCAAAGCCCACGCGGACAATCTAGCCAAGACATATAACATCAAGGCCGTGATCATCCAGTCCGACGTCGGTACCCCAACGGGCCCCAAGATCCTCATCGACAAGACTAAAGAAACTTTTGCTTCCGCCACGGGTAAATTCCAGATTGATATTCTAATCAACAACGCTGGCGTAGCCCGTAACAACCGCATCGAGGACGTCACAGTCGAAGACTTCCAGTTCAGCTATGCCGTCAACGTGCTCGGTCCGCTACTGCTCGTACAGGCCGCTGTGCCATACTTACCCACAGACCGTAGCGGGCGTATCGTCAACCTATCTTCGGTCAGCAGCAGCTGCGGCTTCCTCGGCCAGAGCGTGTATGGCGGTACTAAGGCGGCCGTGGAAGCGATGATGCGCACGTGGGCGCGAGAACTTGCCGAAAGATGCACGGTGAATGCCGTCAATCCGGGTCCTGTTGAGGGTCCGATGTACGAGAGTAATACAGAGGAGTTCAAGAATATGATTCGGCCGTTTATCCAGACTGCGCCGTTGATGCGTGAGCGTCCGGGTATCGATTCTCAGGCTGTGTTGGATTATTCCAAGACGGCGGGTGGCCGGCCGGCGTACACTTCGGAAATTGCCGGGGTTGTCGGCATGTTGTGCACTCCGGACTCAGCTTGGTGTACTGGACAGGTCGTCTCAGCTAACGGTGGCTTTGTTATCCGATAGATATACCGAGAAATGTATGTAATGAAGGAAGAACTTCTATAGTGCTGATACGGAAACCATTATAATAGCCTGAATTAATGAATTTGTCAGTGGAGAAATCCTACATAGAATTTTGACTAAAGTAAAAGTAGAGCCCCACCATTTATTCAGTGAATTTCAAATCACAACTCCGTGACTCTCTTTTGCCCTTTGTCGTACAAAAAATTGAACTTTAACTATATACTTGTCACTTCTATATCATTTTAGCCATAAAAATGTCAGACGATCTTTTCGAAGACACATTCAACCTTGAAGATGCCATTTACGACAAGGCTTACAAAGAGGGCTTTGCCGACGGTATCACAGCTGGAAAAGTGGAAGGCCGCACCTTTGGCATGACCAACGGTTTCGACAAATTCCTCGAGAGCGGCCGTCTATTTAGTAAAGCCGTCATTCTTGGCAACCGTATCCCTTCTTCTTCTTCTTCTTCTTCTTCTTCATCGGAAAAGCAAAAGTATCTTCCGCCGGCCGCTCAAAATCCTCGGTTAGAGAAGAATATCCTGGCACTGTACGATCTCATGGAACCGGAAACACTGTCTACGGATAATACAGACGAGGCTGTAAACGATTTCGACGACCGCTTCAAGCGCGCCCAGGGAAAGGCCAAGATCATTGACCGGATCATCGCAGAAAAGTCGCGCGGAGGACCTCAGGCGCCTACTTCCTGAAGGGCGTTTTTATTGTTTTTATTGTTTTACGAGTCAGCGACAGTAAGCGTGGCGTTGGGAGTTTGGGTTTGGATCTTTGGGATATCGCATAGTATATAAGAAGACCGCCGAGCGCTTCTGTAATATAGAACGTATACACGAACAATGCCATTTAATTGGGACACAAGGTACATGACATATATTCACACCTTTGACATATAGAGAAAGTAATGCGGAAATATAAATATATATATACATCATCTGAGTCGGCTGATATCGAGCTACATGATTGAGAAAGCCTGGTGTTGAGCGTTGCCTGCTGCGCATATCAAAGGGCTGGCGTCTGTACTTGGGCATCACTGTCCAACGATTGATTCAGCGTACCATCTATTGGAAAGACCGAACTTGGTAACTAAAAAAACAAAAAATTGTTAGATATCAACTAGTTGATTGTATCATATCATAGGCTTATTGATCGCCACTGGCACTGTTCACATGGACTTACCGGTGCGGGTAGGAGTTCTCAGCAATCTTGTAGTTGTAAACATCCCATTTGCCCTCCGTTAGGCTGGTACCGCTAGGCGTCGGCGGGAGACCGTTGATGAAGACATCTTTGGCGGCGACATCCACGTTCTTCTCCATAAACGCCGCAATTCCACCCTTGCCCTGCTCCACCGCCGCGACCAGGGCCTTCTCGCCAGCCTCACCAATCAGCTCGGTCTTGGGTGCAGCAGCGCTGCCGATAGTCAGCAAACTAACAACGTTAGGCTGTGTGACGACGCTGAGCTGCGGGTAGCTGCGGCGATGATCACGCTTCCAGTACGGGTTTCCGGCAATGTCGCCAGCCGGGTAGGTCACGGGGTCGTGGTAAGTGGTAGGGTCGATGGAACCGGGGGCCGGTAGACGGTTCAGCGGGTTTAGCGGCACACCATTAGATCGGTTAGGGTCAATGGCAAAGAAGCGACGGATGGTCTCCCAGATGCCTGTCGACTGAAGGGTGTATTTCTGTACATGGCAAGGAACCCGGATTTATTAGCTTCACTGATAATTATGGCTGGCTCTGATCGTGATCAGATGCTTGTAGATAGTATATAACTCAAGCAAATTGACTAATTGGACCTGGACCGCGCTAGCTAAACTAGAGGCGACCAAGGGCTTCCTAGAGTCGTGATGGGGCATCTTGCGGAGAATGGCTTAGGCGGGAATACGTCCTGAGCTGAACGAAGGAGGAATCGCAGCGTACCTGGGAAATATCCACGACACCGCCAGCGACGGCTTTGGCCACAGCTTTGGAGGCCATTTTGAATATCGTGGACTGAGTCAATGGAGCTTGCAAAAGTGAAGGCGATTGGGAATTACTTTGATCTGGGCTTTCTTTCTCGATCTTGACGATAGTTCGCTCCGAAATCCAATTGCGTTGGTTGGTTGCTGTATTACTCCGATAAATAGCCGACTGGCCACAAGTATACAGACAGATAGTGCTGCCCGTACTGCTTTGAGGTACAGTGTGAACCGTGTATATCTAGTCTGTTTAGTAGTTTAAGCGATTGAATATAACAAGATACAGCGCTTCCAATGCCATTCCATCGTCCTTTGCTAAGAAACCAACGCCTTTACTACATAGCAGCATCTATTTCTCAAGCTTTCTGTTAAGCCATCGAGCAATTAAGTTGAGCCCATTAGTGGCTAGTGACGAATCAGAGCGCAGCTCCGCCTCTTAAAGCGGGGCTGCTAGGCCACGTTTAGTGTAGTTTCAACACGTTCTTTGAGCACCTGTTTGAGCTTCTAAACGCAGGCACTAGTATACACAGTAGCCGACAGCTTTATTTCTTACGTCTTACAGCTAACAAAACAAAGACCAAGGCCGTATTTGATGGTTTGTTCTGTTTTGGGAGCTTTTTTCTGTCTTTTGGTTTCGAATAGTGATTATTTGTATTTTTATTTCGACAATTGCTTTGCATAACCGATTATCTGGCTGCGGAAACCAGACAATCGTTCCACGATCACCACATATATATATATATATAACCTACAGACCACCCGCTGCTAAGGCGTCGGACCCATTCGATTGCCTCAAGATCTTCCATAACAAACGACTCAAAACTGCTTCTAATTGTTGCTGAAGCCCTCGCATATCTATCCATTTGCCCATAATCTCTACACATCTAGAAAGACAGCCGATTCTCCGACTATCTCAAACACCATGGCGCATGCCATATTGGATCTCGTTGCTTCGTTCGGCGGCTGCTTCAGTTGCTTCGCCGGATCACCAACGCTGAAGATCAACAACCGGAGATTAAAGATCATGCGACTTCTCGGCGAGGTAAGCGCTCACTACTATTTTCTCTGTCTCTACGTACATTGTAGCCGCTGACATATCTTTGCTTCAATTGCAGGGCGGTTTCTCCTACGTCTATCTCGTGCAAGACATCTCCAACGAAGAGGTCTTCGCCCTCAAGAAGATCCGCTGTCCGTTCGGCGCCGAGTCTGTCGCGCTAGCCATGAAGGAAGTCGAAGCCTATAGGGCTTTTGCCGGCACGCCCGGCATCATCCGTAGCATTGACTATAGCATTGCGACCGAGCGCGGCGGCGGCGAAGAGGGCAAGACCGTCTACGTACTTCTACCATACTACAAGCGCGGCAATCTGCAAGACATGATCAACGCAAACCTCGTCAACGGCACGCAGTTCCCGGAACGCAAGCTCATGGTTCTCTTCCTCGGTGTATGCCGAGCTCTCAAAGCCATGCATCAATACAAAGGCGCAGGCAACAGCAGTAGTGCGGCGCGACCCATTGAGCGTATGCGCATGGGCAACGAGGCGGACGAGGACCTTTCCGACTCCGACTCTGACCCTGACGATCCGGAAACCGGCAAGCCACTACACAAAAACAACGGCAATAAACGCAAGGGAACCTCGACCAAGACAGCGTCTAGCGCTGCCAGTGCTCCCGACGGAGACTACGAGACGGCCCAGCAACGGCCACTAATGGGTGCCTCCTCGTCAGCGGCACTAGGCAACACCACATCATTTGCACATCGCGATATCAAGCCCGGCAACATCATGATAGACGACTCCGGCACCAGCCCGATTCTCATGGACCTCGGCTCCGTCGCTCCCTCGCCACTTCCCGTCACCTCCCACTCACAGGCCATCGCCATACAAGACACGGCCGCCGAACACTGCACTATGCCCTACCGTGCCCCCGAGCTATTCGACGTACACACCGGCACTGTCATCGACACCAAAGTCGACATCTGGTCCCTAGGCTGCACCTTGTACGCCTGCCTCGTCGGCAAATCCCCCTTCGAAGCCCGCTCTGATGAGACCGGCGGCTCACTGAGTCTATGTGTCCTCGGCGGCGACTGGCGTTTCCCCGACGAAGGCCCGGCCAGCGTGAAGCGTCAGGGAACTGCGGCTAGCTTGAAAAAGGCTCAGCAAGACGCTGCGAGCGGCGTCGCTGGTCCAAAGTCCGATATCGTTATCTCTGAACCTATCAAGGATATAGTACGCAAATGTTTGTCTTTGGAACCCGCTGATCGACCAGACATCGACGAGTTGATTCGTTCAGTCGAAGATGCTGTAGATGTTGTGTCTGACTAAACAAAGAAAAGAAAAAAAAGCATGTAATTTGGTCAATTTTCCGTTTCTTCTTCGTGAAAGTTCACATTGACGATGTATTTTATTGGTGTTTTTTTTTTCTTATTTAATGATCTTTTCGAAAATCTTGATAACTTACAGCATAGTTTTTTGTTGGTGATTTTAAATAACATCTTTATTTCCATCTCTTCAAAAATTGGTAATTTCACATAACTACATCTAAATTCATATTCATGACTCAAGAAATTTGACATTGTTTGGGCTGATACTATGATGCTATGCTTATACCTCAATACGATACGTAGCCACCTCGAATGGACGCAGACTAATAGGGAATGACGATTCCGAAAGTGTTTCCACAGACGCAATCTTGTCTTCCAGCAAGTTAGTCTTCTGTACCGACTTGATAGGCCAGATCGTGTTGACAGTAGCCCGAGAATGACCGCCTAGACTTTCATACACACGAATAACCACGCTCTTGCCCTTTCGCGTCGGCAGCTCTCCCACACTAACATCCTCGTCATCCTCACCTCTCTTGACACAGTCGAGAACGAGAGAGTCGTCACCAACCAACTGGACGGGATGCTTCGAGGTACTCATTGCCTGAGCATCTTGTTCTGTGCGTTGCACGACATGGAGAGGACTATTGAGTTCAAAAGCAGCACGCACGGTGGATGCACCTAGAGGTCCCTTGTGCGGTAAGATGGCCCAGGTGATAGAATGGTGGCCCATATCTGCATGCGCGTCAGGGGCCTTTGGCGATCTAAGAAGTGAAAGACGCATCAGGTTGCCGACAGTGGCAAAGCCGTACTTGGAATCGTTGAGGATAGAAACACCGTAGTTAGCCTCGGACAGATCGGCAAAGCGGTGGCAGCAAACTTCAAACTTGGCCATATCCCAGCTATGATGAATATGTCAGTACAAACGGCTTATGCAAAATATATGGGTTGAGTATCTTACCTAGTGTTGTAGTGTGTGGGGCGACGTGTGATGCCGTATGCCGTTTCGTACGAAGCCTCAGCGTTGCGAACGGTCACTGGGAATTCAACCTTGAGGAAAGTCATGCTCTCATGCCAATCAACCTCGGCCCGGCAAACAACAGCCGTCTGTTCATCGCCAACAATCGCCGAGAGACTAATGTAGCTCGTGATAGAGCTCTTATCACTGATTTGGATAGTGGTGGCTACGGTAACACGATGTGGCTTCGCCTCGAATATGGTAGTCTCGCCAGTAGGCAGTTCCTTACGAGAATCAAGATGGTATACTTCAACATCCCAAGCTTGCCAGTACAGAGGTTTATCGTCAAAGACGACGTACTGGTTAGCCTTTTCGCCTGGCTCGATAACCTCGCGGTCGTTCTGGATATCGTAGAGCGATGTGATCACTCCGCCCTTGACAACAACCTTGTACTGGCTGTTCTTGAGCTGGAAAGTGTTCACGTCGGTTTGTTCTACTGAAACACCAAAGTCGCTCGATGTTATTTGAGATACGGGACTGATGCTAAGAAGGCTGCCGGAGCCCGATGCCACACCAGCTTCAGACTCCGAGATATCGACGATATGTGTCCGAGACCAAGGAAGAGTGTTGATGGCGCACAAGGAAGACGAGTTCTTCGTAGACGAGTTCTTGGTAGACGATTTCTTGAGATCTAGGGTAGAATATATCTTTTCGAGTAGAGCTTCACCACGTTCGAAAACTTGAGCGTAGATTTCATCCGAATCGTCGTAACACATTTCAATAGAGCTACCGGGAAGACAGTCGTGGAACTGGCAAAGAAGAATAGCCTCCCACATGAAATCAATATCCTTCTTGGGATATTCGTAGGACGCACCCTCTTTAAGAGAGGCATAGGTGGCTAAAAGCTCAATATCACGCATCAAAGCCTCAGCTATGCGGTTGTTTTTCTTGTTGTTGGCCTGCGTGGTGTATGTTCCACGATGCAGCTCAAAGTACAGCTCGCCGTACCAGGTGACGAAGCTGGCAGCCTTCTCCTGTAGCTTATCGAAGAAATCGTCTACAGAATTTCCCATCTTGACTCTAGGGAGCAAGCCAACCTGGTCAGAAAGGCCACGGCAGCGACGAAGCTTCTCTATATGCTGCCAGGTTGGACCACCACCACCATCACCCTTTCCAAAGACGAGAAGAGAGGTAGGATCTTGATCCATGGACCTGTGCTGAGATTCACTCCGCTTGACGTCGCCGAAGTGAGCTTCAGCAGCGTATGTTTCGGCGGGAGGCATGTGGCATATAACTTGTGATCCGTCAAGGGCAACCCAGTTGAATGTAGTGTGAGGGAACTTGTTGATGTTGTTCCAGCTCAACTTCTGGGTCAGGAAGCGGTTCATGTCTGCCAGTCGGCACAGTTGAGGGATCTGCCCGGAATAACCAAAGGTGTCAGGCAGCCAAAACGTCTTGCAACGAGCACCAAACCGACTCTCAAAGTATCGCTGGCCATATATGAACTGGCGACTCAGAGCCTCTCCACTTGGCATATTGGTATCGTGCTCAACCCAACTACCACCAATGGGGTGGAAGCGCCCGTCGTCAACCTTTTCCTTGACCCGGGAAAAGACTGACGGGTAGTTCTGTTCCAACCATTTATACTGCTGAGCCTGGGAGCACGCAAAGTTGAGCTCCGGGTATCTCTCCATCAAGTTGCACTGGTTGGTCCAAGATCGAGCAACCTTGCGCTTTGTCTCGGCCCAGGCCATAGCCAGCAGCTATCAATGTGGCAATGGCCAATACCGAACACCTGGGGGGTTTCATCGGTAAAGTAGACATCCGAAGAATCGACCAGTGTGCCGAGATACTCCTGAGCAATCTTGCGACACTTGTCAAGAGATTTAAGATCATTCTTATCAAAGGTGTTGATTATGTTGGTACAAACGTCCATCGCCTTGTGCTGCTGCCAAGTTTCTCCAGGAAACTCGCGAGCTGCATCTCCGATAATCCAGAAATCCATCCACAAGCCACGTGCTTGTAGGTTGACAGCAACGATATCAGCCTTGGTGAGTTGGAAGTAGCGGTTCGGGTCCGGAGGCTGGATCGAGTCATCACCCGACGCATTTCCGAACATGCCGTTGCAGGCCATCTCGACGTAGAACGTGTGTGGTTTCCCATCACGGTACTCCTTGGGGAATATCCATTCGACACGCTCATCGTTACCAGTCAGACCTTGCTGGGGTTCACCAGACTCAGACCACACCATGCCCTCGTTGTGGCCATCCCAGTGAAACTCGAGATGTTCTTTGTCTCTAAGCTCCTTTGGCACGGTGAGCTCGACCTTGAACCAGTGGGTAGACCACGAGGGGCCGAAGCTAGCACCCACGTTTGTGGGCTCGAACTTCTGGGCGGTCGCATGTTTGAACGTCGGACGGTCCTGGTCGGGGGCGTGCCAAACCCAGAGCTTCACGTGTGGATCTCCGGATGCCTGGCCTTCGTACATAACCCTGAGAAATGATGAAATGTTAGATGTTGCCACTATCTTCAAGCAAGCACCAGTTCAACTTACGACTTGAGATTGTAATTCTCCCATTGGCCTGATGCCGTGAATTGAGTAATCCGATCACGGTAAATGCCGTTGATACGCTGGCCAACGGGCCGCACAGCAAGCTCTGGATAACCTCCAGGTGTTGCGCGACAGCCACTTCCCATGTTTGCGGATGGTCTCTAGTGGCCTCGTGATAGTGAGTAATGGAAGGTGTGGTCTGAATACTAGGTCTGGTGAGCACCGATCGAAAGTATTGATGACGTCGTTTGCGTAAATGGTATGATGAGATGATCAAAGTCGAGCTATGGCTGAAATTGCAAGATCCCGACAAAGCCCGGTTGTGGCGTGACGGCCGTCAAAACAGCAGTTTCCGGCAAGTCAAATCAAGTTATGAAAGTCCAAATAACGATAAAGATTAGAGATATATCCCGCCTTGAGTTGGTAATTTCAAACAAAAAAAAAACCAAGCTAGACCAAGTTCGTGTGAAGCTAGAAAATAAACAGAAGACACAAGCTTGGAGGGAGAAGCTACAGATAAAGGATAAGGAATTAGAGCTGGCTGGATCAAGGATCGTCGGCACGGGAAGCTGCGGCTGCGCTTTTGGAGTAATAGCGCTTTCTCCAGATTGCTAATCGTCAACCGCACAGATTCTTTTTTCTGATGCAACAGGAAATGTGCGAGGGAAGCTGCTTTTCTGGAGAAAGCTCCCTGGATTGTTCACGTGCTGCATAATGCAACGTAATGTCCTTCATGTGTACAGCAGAAACGTAGAAATATACAGCGACAGAGCATGGAAGCTACTATAAAGTGTAAGAGACTATGTTGCATTTATTTGGGGTAAGTATCGAATGTTTATTACATTGAAAGAACCCCATCAAGTCGTATCAACCCTGTAAACCCTAGTGGGGTGAAACCATCTCCAACAACCTTAACAAAAGGGACGGCTAATGCTTAGCACAATTAGTACAAGATCTATTTACTCACTGTCAATAGTTATAGAATTACCTCGTCATATAAAAAGAGGCCTTGGAAATCCACAAGTATGTACTCATTCCATTAGATTAAGTCGTTGTTAGTGGGATTGCATACTTTAAAACGATTATATCCCTTGATCCTAGACACTTAACAAAGCGGGGGGTGGTGCGTTTTGTTGTTGAAAACACAAAAACACACCATGTATTGCATGTTGTTTGTAAAAGCGGTGAAGACGATCGTGGAGTAAAGTATCAACTCGAGATTCAGCTGGCAAATATGCAAGTCTCGGTGAGGGGAGCCTTATCATAGCCTTTTTATACGGCCAACCATATTTGTCAGAAATTCTCATCTTAATCTCTTATCGTTGCTTTTTTGCTAGTACAGAAGCGAAAGTAGTTTTTTCTTTCATTTTTTTCTCTTTGAGGAAAACGCGACACTACAATTCAACTCTACCAAGTATAATTGAGTGAAGTGTGGCTTCAAAAAATGACTGTTGCCTGTGTGTAACTAAAGAAGGCCAAAGCTGGAAACACAGTACAGCTATTATGCGACTACGACTTGAGCTGGACACATACAGTACATACATATACAACTATACAACTATGTATGGTAGTAATCTAGAGAGTACCAAAGAAGTTGTCTCAGGGGCAGGTTGGATGGGTGGAAAGAAAGAGAAGGGAAAACAAAAAGACAAAAACAGCCTTTGCTTGTCGTCTCTGCTTGCTTCTCGTAGCATGGACGTATCACCAAAAAAACACAAAGCCATGTGCTCATCAGGTCATCAGCCTGCCACTTGCCCTCAAGATGGTCGCAGCCTGCGTAGTGCTGGTTAGCTAATGCAATATGTTGTAGATTGCTATACACCACTTGCTTGAGTGTATGCATTAGTGTTGCTACATTAAAAAATATTGTGATAATTTTCAAGTATTTTCTTATTATTTTTCGCTCGTTTCACGGATTGATTGAATTGGGATGATATGTACAGTATAGTATATATATATATATATATATTCAGGACAATAAAGAATAGAACGCAAATGCGTGAAAAGGATGCTGTAGAAAGAAAACTACTATGATAGTACGGAAAATATCCGTACAAATAAATAGTGTGAACAAAAAGAGAAGCTGTTACAGAGAACTTGCCAAGCTTTGGCGGGCAATAAACTAGATAGACGCTGTGTCAAGGCATAGATAGAACAAAAAAACCACCCTCCGATAAAAGATTTAGAAAGAAAGAGATACAGATACGATAGACTCAAGAGTTCTTTGTGGTCAAACAAGAAAAAGGGAACGCAGATAAAGTGCAAAACCAACAATATGAGGACTTCATAGAGATTTGGGGGACAGAAACCAACAACGAAGATAAGAAAACAACCGAGCCGAATAAAAGGACAGACATGAAAGGAATTAGAGCAGAGCCGCCAGAGTGCCCGTGATAAAAGGCGAATGAAGAAAAATAGTAGTAAACATAGAGATACTAGGATATGACAGAGACAAGTCGATACTGTGATGTGGAGATGCAAGTGAGGTGATGTGAAGGCGCTAGAAACAAAGAGGTCATATGCAAAGGTCGTGAAAAAGGTAAAGTAAAAGAAATAGGAACAAAAAACAAGGTCAACTCAACTTGAAGTGGCTGACAGTGGGTGCAGAAGATGTAAAGGTCGTTATCATGAGACTTGTACCTGGGCCTGGGTCTTTTGAGCCTCTTCAACTCTCTTCTCGGCAGCAAGCTCCAATTCCAACTCCTCCTCCAAATCATCTTCGTCGTCGTCTTCGTACTCTTCATCGTCGTCACCATCCTCTTCCTCTTCGTCCTCAAGTTCATTGCTGGACATGTCTTCTTCTTCACTCTCAGCGTCACTCTCGTCAAACGATAGTAGACCTAGTAGTGGGACTTCCAGCTTACGGTATTGACTACGGATCAGGTTATCCGCAACTTCGAGCAACTTGCCGTCACGATCGAGCGGGATCTCCGCATCCATATCGAATATCTGCTCGTCGTGATCCTTTGTCTTATCCATGGCCATGGAGTTAGGCGAGAGTGTTTCTTGGGGGACATTGACGATCCAGCGGCTGATATTCTCGCTCCGAGTTGGCTTCGAGATGCCGGCGCCGGCCATGCGTGCGCCAGACGCGTTGGTCTTGCTGTCGAGTGTCTTGAGACCAGTGCGGAAACGTCTCTTCTGCTTTCTGCGGCGACGCTGAATACGATCGCGGACATACCATGCTACAACTAGCATGGCGGCCTGCATGGTTTCCTGGCACTTCTGGCGTTGTACTGTAGCCCAGGCCTGGCACTTTTGGTGCTGGAAGTTAGCAATAGCTTGGCAGCGCTGTTGATAGTAAGAAGCAATACGCGACACCATAGCGGTGTACTTGGCGGCATCGATGTCGGGCGGGAAGCCGGTGATAGATGGTGTGGCAGGCATAGGGCCGGCGGTAGTAGCAGTGCCGTCGGTTGTTGGGCCCGGGATAGAAGAGCTGAGCAGTGGAGAAGTCACGCTAGCACTAGTGGCAGCGGTAGAAGCAGCAGTAGCAGTTGCTGCCGAAGAAGACTGAGCAGATGCCGATGAAGAGCTCATGTTGCTGGGATGAGAAAAGAAGGCCCCGGAAGTGTTGAGGGGAGCTGTCATAGTACTGGAATTTGTAGCGTTGTTAATGCTGGCGTTCATGTCAACACTGGGGATCATGCCCATGGCCACAAACGCCGCGAGAGGGTTTCGAGCAATTCCCGCAGTCGAGTTCTTGGGCGGTAGAGGCTGTTGCGGCGCTGAAGGACTATGAAGTTCAGTGGAAGCCTTGCGCTTGAGTGTTGGCCGGTTCTGCGGCATCATAGCTGCGGCAGCAATGGAAGCGTGGTTGATAGAGGATGGATTAAAAGCAGAAGTCGAGGCGTTGAAGACGTTGGCAGACGTGGTGATAGAGGGCTTGTTAATAAAGGCGTGGTTGTCCGGTGGCGGTGTCACCGGTGTCATAAAGTCGAATCTGTGCATCATCGAGGGAAAAGACATTCAGGTTGAAAAGGCGAGAGGCAATCGAAGGCCAGTAGAAATAAAGAGTCAAAGAGGCTCTGGCAGTGCAACGAGGGCAGCACAGCAAGGCCTGTTGTCGGCGGATCTGAACAGTGGCTCAGGTCTGATAGACAGAAAAAAAGAATGTCCTATCAGGCAATAGGATGACGCTTGTCGTAAAGTAGGCAAGAAAGCGGTAGATAGAGTGTGTTCCTGCACAAGAGGGAGCACAGCATGCGTAATACCAAAAGGAAACCGGACTAGCCTTGGTATATCAGGGCAAGATGGTGGTTATAGCTGCAACAATAGCAGAAACAGCAGAGATTCTGTAATCGGGGGCACTCAGACGTCAAGTGTCGACCAAGAGAGTGCAGTGTGCAGTGTGCAGTGTTTCTGTGTTCGGATAGAAAAGCGTGGGCGGAATCAATGTGTCTGTAGTAACGAGGAGGCGAGTAGATGATCAGACGTCGTATCAGTAGGTAACGCTGTGCGATGGAGATACTAGATTGGAAACAGTCTGATGTAGACGAGCAGATGGGAGATGAGAGAGTATGAACGGGATAAGATGGAAGAAAGAAAGAAGAAACGTCGAGATGTAAGGCAGGCCAAGCACCAACAAATGGACGAGGGCTGTAAGGTCTTAAGTACGACGTATGGAGAACGGATGACGGAGCAGCGATATGTAGTCAAACGGTTGGTTGTTTGGCAGCATGGTCTGTCTTCCGAGCCAAATACAAGCTCAGCAGAGGGAAGCGGCACAAAGAAACACAAATCGAAGCAAATTTCGTAAGGCAAGGCAGGCAGAGCAGACTGAGAGGCCAGTGCCAATGCCACCTGAGCTGGCCAACAACTGCAGCTGGAACGATGTTGATGGAGGGCCCCTAGTATCCCAGTATGGAAAACACCGCTTTTGGCACAAGATGGGATTAGTGTCTGAGCAAAAAATAGCTTATACACACCACCGTGGGCCGGGGACTGGCATGGTATGATGTGGTTCACAGAAACGCGAGATGAGAGGTCGAGAGGGAGCAAAATCAGCTGGGCTTTAGAAGATCCAACGGCTGCTATATCTGTAGAAGGATATAAAACGGAGCTTTGAATAATGGAATAATTATCGACTAGAGTAGTAATAGTAATGCTAGAAGAACGCCCCCCCCCCCCTGGGCCAGCACACACACTCTCTTATTAGTTATTAGTAGATTGAGGAATAAATTCTACATGTGATAAAATGTAAACAAATAACGGATGCGAGGGGTGGCTAGTTTGGCGGATAACATGGCAATGAATCACACAAAAGGAACGAAAAAATAATAATAAAAAATAAATGAGGAATAATTAAAGTAGGTGAATGCGATAATGATGCATACAGACTAACAAGTTCCAATATACCAGCACAGCTTTCAGTATCGTTTTGTTATTTCCCGAGTTTTTATTTATCTATTCACTTTTTTAAGCCTAGTCGCGCTGGCTGCAAGATTAAGTCGACAGGAAACACCAGGGGCATATTCCAGCACCCAAAACCGGATCAGAGGGCTATCCGGGACTAGGAGACTGGCTATAGCAGACTAATCAGAAGACACTCGCCAGAGAAGGGCCACAGGATGTGTTTCTGTGTGCAGGATATCGTTTACTAGAAACATGAGGGCCACAAGACGAGCACCGTACATAGACAGCACAACACATGTGTGTAGGAGAAGGGGAGGGGCATCGTCGTGGCTTTCTAGAGTGCTATCATGTCTCGTGTTCTCTCTGCCTTGTCGTGCAAATTACAGTACTGGAAGGCTCTGGGTAATGGGTAGAGACAACATGGGGCGAGGTCGGCCGACTGCTGATCGCACAGACAAAGCCAGAAGAATGCTCGGGCTCTGGTCGAGAACACCTCCCATACAAGCTAACCATAAAAGCTTCTATACAGACTAGCTGGCTCAGCCAGTACAGAAAAATGATAAATAATAGCCCACGAAAGGCCCCGTCAACATTTGTTGCTATTTTTCCTTCTTCTTTTTATTTTTTATTTTTTAATTATTCTATACAGTGCACCAAATGAATGAAAATTCTGCTGGCGCTAAAAAAAAAAAAAAAGAAAAAAAAAGTACTGCAAAAACAGAGTCAAAAGGCAGTTCCCCCCCTTCTCTGTTGCCCCCATAATCTGGGCAAGAACAAGTTTAATGTTTGTCTGGTGATAATGCCAAACGACGTCGTCAAAGTGGGCTGAGGTGTGGTTCAAATCGACCGATGATAAGTGGGGCGCGGGCCGTGCGATTTCGTTGGCGAGTTGCACTGGGTTCCACGCTGACACCGCGCCTTTCTAACCTTGTTTCTGCATTTCTTTCTTGTTGCAGGGAAGCTAAATGAACATGAACATTAATTACTTTATCCTTTTTTTTTCTCTTTCTTTCTTAGGACGGGGCTCATTAGGCGTCTATTGTATAGAGAAGGCGGAAGACTAACGGCGGACTCATAAACGCCATTCTCCAAAAGAATCTGACTATGGCATAAAATGTCATCATCATAGCCGCAACACGACGTAACTGCCTTTTACTTCTTCTTTTTCATGTTCAGACCAGTAATTACTCCATGTCATTTTGCTCCAGCTTTTCGGTCTTGTTATTCGATAGGGCACGTGCTTTTGTTCCCAGTTCTCCTCTCCGCTGCTTCCTTCCCTTAATTATCGTTCTATCATCTGGCCGTTTCAATAAATAAACGTTGTATGTAGTTGGGAAAAAATAATGAGAAAAAAATAATAAGAAAAAAATAATGAGAAAAAATAACGAGAAAATCCTCTTGGCTTTTTTTTTCTTTTTCTACCCTGTCTCCGAGTACCCGTTTTGGAAACATCCTGATGCCATTTTGTACTTCTTGCACTTCCTAATCGGAACGACTGCATTATAAGGCAGCACTGAGAGAATGAAACGCTCTGAATGGATCATTAACGAATCTTTATAATTCATAATATACGAAGTATGTTGTTGTTTGACAACAAGTTTTCTCTTCGTATGATATTCAGCTTTTGTATATACAAATTCTTGATCGTATACCTTCAACACCACCGAAACTTTCCATCATCACGTATAATATCCTACAGCTATAGATATGGGGATTCACGGCACATAAGGCTCGATTACTTCCGTCTCCTATTTACTCACTAGTGTGAATTAGCGACCGCCACTTCACAAGACAGTGTTAGTAATATCGAGATTATCCGAGTATTGGCCAGATGTCCTATCGATTTCTGATGCTTTTCGTACGTTCTCTTGTCGGAATGATGCGGCAATCGACGTCTAAGTAGGGGGGGGGGGGCGTGTGTGAATGTATATAAAAGTATTTATCTGGTTTATCAGTCATCAGGACTAAAGCTTGTTCCGTGTATCTATAGGCCTGGCCCATCTTGTTATACCTTTCTTGGCTGTTCCGTAGTGAACCATTACTAAGATCCAGTTCATTGCTATATACACTCATGTATCTGCTTGGCTTACAGCACTCGGCTCGCTCGTTCGGATATAAGCCTTGGTGATAGCCTTCTGTTTGTATTTCAGCCTGTCTTTTGTCACACTAGGCAGATAGGCCGCATATTATTGGAAGTAATAATAGGAGCTGTGTTCAGTATGTTGCTCCAGTCTGTATTGAATACGGAATGTCTGTTATAGCTGGCTATGCTAAGTCTTAGCACCAATTAGTTGCTTGTAGTGCTAAAGTTAATTAAGTAGCTTGTCCTGGGTCATTATATATGCCACCACTAGGGCCATCCTGATGAATATCAAACTTACGTCGAAGGAGATCCAGGCTTTTGTACTTCCTAAAATAGAGCCCCAATTGTTGTATTTGTAGATCACGGGGATGGTCATGTTAGTATATCAGTATATCACATACGCCTTGATCTGTCTGATGTAATGTGAAAGCCAAGTAAGTAGATTATTGATGCAAATCTACTACAACTACAACTACTTGGGTTTTTTTAATTGCGAACAAGATGCTTCCTGATCGGGCTAGCCTAACATGCCATTTGCTTATTTGGTGCCAAAAGCTCCGATATACGCTTTTCCTTTTTGCGTTACATGTACATGATTAATTGTGTACGCAGAATTTTCCGCCATGGGAAGATGTTCCAGGCCTTTTTTTTTTCTTTTTTTCTTCCAATACATAAAATGCATGGGCCCAGAGACGCTAAGATCAAGATAAGCACGTCGGGAAATATTGGGATGTGATGAGATAACGCTTCGTGGTGGCTTGACGAGACAAAATAAAGCTGGACTAAGATCAAGAGACCCAATGCATGCCGACACCATTATGCCCAAACATAGAGCCGACAAGGCTTATTCAGAGACATTGTCCAACTTGGTGGCATTTATTGCGTCAATAATTTATTCACGCCTATCTCCAGTATCTTGACAATGGACAGATAGCGGCGAACAGCATTCCCAAGTATGTACATCACTAATACGCCTCAAAGTTTGGCTATGTGCTAGGAGAAAGCCATCAGTCTGGATTTCTCGAGACTGGTTATCAGAACCAGTCTATACCATCAGATCGGAAACTTCTTTTTTACTATTTTCAGTTAATTTCCATCGTCTCTTCCTATTTTATGGTTCAGTCTTGTTTGCTATCTTCTACTACATGTATGTATGAGTGTTTCCTTCTTCGGGAGAAAGTCGATCCATGATTCCATGATCACGTCTGCCCGGAAATTTAGACGAGGGATACACACGAAGACAACCAACCATGCATGTAAGTATATCTCCAACTGAGTTCGTTACTCTTATATTATGGAAACTTAGACGAAGATGCTCTGATGAGTGGTCCAGAGGCAACTAAACTAAACCAACGCAGCCCACTTCTATCCCCTGAAACACAACTGTTAAGTAGAACAGTATTGATAATTTTGAAAAGTAGGTCATGAGTGACGCTAGTAGCTAACTACTATAATATCAAGATGGCCGCCAGGGTTCTGCCGTTCGAAAAAAGACAGTGAAGAAGAAAGCAAATATTACCGTATTAGGCAAAACTGTGATGCTGATGCAGGCTCTGCGGTTCGCTAGAAAACAAAGGTATTAATTATGTATTGATGCTAGTAATTTATCGTGGTGTCACGCCATGACCAGGCCAGAGACCACCTTCTAGACTTTGGGCTTACTATTTGCTATTGTTTTCTAGCATGTATTTGCTGTCGGTAATATCTTTTTGTTATGAATCTCACCCCGAGTGTCTTTGCCTTCATCCCATCGAGACTGACATGACGGAATACATCAAAACCCACCGTAGTTGGGCTGCGATGGTTGTGACACAGCCTCTAGTCATCTCTACTCGTGCTCAAGTTTAGTCAGTCACTGCATATATATGTGTATGTATATGTCGGAATATTCGGCGAGTCACAGTTGGAGATTCAGGTTACAGGAGTTGCAGTAGTAATTGTAGTTGGAACCAAAAATGACAACCGGAACAACAATACTAAGCAACATCTCCATGATCAGAAATCCATATTATCCTTAAGTAGAAACAATAAATGCCGCCCTGATGGCGACGTATCAGTTTCTCCTCGTGTCATTTTTTTTCTCCGTGGATTTCCACTGCGGCACGCCTCATCCGGCTGATTTTGCTGGATTTTGCCTCGGGAGTATCTTCCAGGTTCGAATTGAAGGTAGCCTCGCTTCCTCGATCAAAATTTGCTATAACAGCGTATATTCCAGGAGTTTGTTGTTTAGATGGAAATGGCAATGTTGACTAGTATAAAAAGCAGAATCTTAGCTATACAATCGTACTTTCAAAACCAAATCTTCTCTCTCGCGATCTCGATGACAAATCGGGTTAATTTCTGTACAATACAAATTATATGTCCGACTACGAGTAACAATCACAAGAGTAGAAAAGCATACAATTATGTATTAGTTAGTTATTCATAAAATAATCATTTCCCTTCTGCGTCACGCGTAGCCCCCTCTAAGGCCCCAGCAAATCGAAGGCTTCCTACAGCACCTCCATCGACCCATCTCTTTGTCAATTGGGCCCTGGGATTGATTGCCATCGTGCCATTTCGAGCGCTTGTCTGCCGTCTTTTTTCGGTTGACCGGCCCTGCTATGTTCCCTAATTTAGTTGAGACCCTCTCCTTCTTCTTCTCCCCTCGTCTTGTCTACCTGCCTTGTCTTCTATTCTCTTAGCCTCCATGTTTTTTTGGTTTTTTCTCTTCTCGCTACTTGGCAGCAGTATCAAGTTTCCCGGTTTGTTTGAGCATCCTGCAACAGGAGGCTCGCCGTGCTCTGTTGATGATAACAAATTCCTATGGTTGTAGCATCGACGAGTTCATCCTACGCCTTTCCTGGTCGCTAGTCTGCGCTGTTTGTCTTGCTCTTGACTCCATGCTCACTCGGCCGGACAACTTAATGGAGCGCCTAGTTGTAGTTCCGCCTTGTATCGCTTGTGGTTGTGTATATTGGGTAGTATGTCAGCAAATCAGAATATGCACTCCATTGAACTGCGTCTCTAAAGTCTTCTGTTAACATATACACCATATACACCGCTCAAAACTTGTCTCTTCTCTCTTCATATATCTGTATGTGTACAGGCGTGTGTCTATTTGTTTCTCTCTTGTAACAACAAACAATCCGCCTCTATACTTAGCCTCTATACTTAAGATCTATGACACTGTCTCGGCATATACGTGCTAGGGGCAAAGTGTGCGGTGTAGCAGATAAACAGCATGGAGGCTATTTACCAGGGACATGTCAATGATCCAGGCCTTAGGGGTGGCTCTGTTCTGGGTAATTCAGGTGTTTCCTACCCCTACTAATGATATGGCAAGTCTCGCTGTGCCCTTACACCGATTACAGGGTACTACTATTTTAAAGCTAATGCCGCTTGATATTGGGCCGAGCTCCTATGCGGACCAGCAAGTATAATATACAAGATGTAGAGCAAACATCAATCTAATAACGGCATTCGCATAACTCAAAGACAAGTATTTACTAATTATGGAGTGATACCTGCTGCGTATCATGTATGAATTGTACGATTATCTATCACCACATGTCTCCTATGGCCTTGATAGAGCCTCAGGCATATTCGCTTTGTAAAGTACGGCCAAGCAAAAGTTGATATCATTTCGGCCTCATTTATGTATGCTCGCTAGATTCTGCCACATCGCAATTGAGCCATTGTGATGCCGAACTATCATGATAAAAATGTTGCCAATCGCTAAAATGTAAACAATCTATATGATGCAAGGCGGCCCGCTCCATAGTTAGTTAGCATCTCAATCGGAAATGGATATGGCCCCACTTTTAAGGTCATCTTTCGTGAACAAAAACAAATTCGCAACAGTCAAATATGAAGCAGTCAAAAAACAACAAGTACCGACCTCACTACGGAAAATCCCAGGCAAAGCTGCATTTCTAAGAACTGCTTCCTATTACAGAAGCAAACATCTAGTAAGAGCGTGTAGGGCAACAAGCCCGTCGGCTCATAGTCGGACAATCTTTAACATTGGGCTCACGGACTAGCGATGACAACAACGCTACATGTTGCTATTCTAAGCCATCTTTTTATCATTAGCTATCTTCAGACTTACTCTACGGGCATCGTTGAATCGGTAGCTCGTGTCTATCCATAGTTAGTCATTATTACTGTTTCTAGGCATCATTCCTTTTATCAACCCAATCAATCACAGTCACGAAACAAACACCCCCCCCCCCCCTTCTCCCCTTCCTCCCTTCTTTCCCTCTTCCTTCTCCCTCTGCTCTCGTGACACCATTGATCTGGCCATGGTAGTTGGCAGCTGGCGGTCCGGTTTGAGACCATGGCACCATCATCAGATACAGCAGAGACATCAGATGTGCTTCTGCTTATGCTCGCAGCATCGTCAATATCACCATCAGAGTACGCAACATTATGCACAGATTAGTCGTGCGCTAAAGCCAGCGTCGGCAATAACGCCAGTGATGTCAGTCTCGGCAAACTTCCGAAGGTTGCCAAACAATGCTCGCCGGCACTATGCTACGAAATCGAAGTCCAGAGTCAAGTTTACGCTGAACATGGCCGATCTGCCCCAAGGACGTCTCGATCCCCCACAGTCTCCAGCCAAAGACACTATCGAGGACGATGATGCTGCCGTAAGCGACGACAATGTAAACAATAGCATGTGCGAGGACGGCACGTCTTACACGACATCTGCCGATAGTAGCCTCAGCAGTGCCACGGAAGAGAAGAAGCCGCGCAAGAAACGCGCTCTCTCTGCCGCGGCACTACAAAAACAGGCAACCAAAAAGGCGCTACAGGACGACAATGTGCCAGACTATCCGACTGTCATCAAGCAAGCCCATCTCAATATGCAAAAGTTCGCCAACTGCGTTCTGCTCACGCGAGTCGGCGGCTTCTATGAGCTGTACTTGCACCATGCCTCAGAGTTAGGTCCCTTGCTGAACCTCAAAGTTGCCCAGAAAAAGACACAAGTCGGGCCCGTCGCCATGGTAAGTTTAACAGTGCATATATGTCCCAATTTGGTGATATTGCACCTTGCCCTGATTGTCATGTCATTAGTTTTGCCCCTGTGGCCTTTTGGGCATTTTTTGGTTGGTCGGTCCTGCGCTGGCTTATATCGGCCTGGAACGATAGCATTATCTATCGATACACGCCATCCTTCCCTCTTCAGCTACAACCTCGTGTCGATACAGCCAACACCTTTTCTCATCATCTCATCATCTCTCCCATTCCCCGCTCCGTCATGACATGAGGAACTAGCCGAGCCTCTTATTGCCACTGTAGCCTGTCCCCATGGCCATTAGATCAACTGAGACTAACCACTCGCTCTCTCTCTCTCTCGCGCGGATCAAATGATTAGGCCGGTTTTCCCTTCTTCCAGCTAGAACGCTATCTCAAAATCTTGGTCCAGGATCTCGGACGGCATGTAGCCATCGCCGAGGAATTTCCTCTCTCCGATCTTGAGCGGGCCAAAATTGCCATGATGCATGACCGTAGAGTCGCCCGTATCGTGACCCCGGGAACGCTCATTGATGAGGACTTCATTGACCCGCTCGCCAACAATTATGTTTTGGCCATCCATGTTGCGGCATCGCCTGTCACCCCCCCGCAAACTAGGCAAGATCGGCAGCATAAGCTGGTCAGTGCTGCAAATGATGGAAACGGCGTTACTACACCTGTCGTTGCTGCTGCCTTAAGAGACAAACTCTGCGGCTCATTAGAATCCAATACTAGCACTACTACTGTTATTGCTACTACACATGTCATGACTACTGGCCCAGAAGGCCATAGAAATGCAGATCTTGATGCAAAGGCATCTAATCTTGCTGCTGCACCAACGCCTTTGGGACTCGCATGGTTGGATCTCTCAACAGGCCACTTTCGTACGCAGTCGACAGACCTCGCATCCCTGTCTTCGATTCTATCCCGTGTCAGTCCGAGTGAGATTGTATTAGATCAATCTCTTGCTCTAACACGGCAAATAGTACCTAACTTAACACCGGTATCCTCCTTGCCGGACGAAACTAACCAAGACACTGCAGAAAATGATGGCACTATTGTGACTCCATCTGTTTCCACCATAGTCAAATCCGCTATCCACTCTATCCTCCAAGAAGAACGATATTCCATATCTTATACGAAGTGCGCTAGTTTACAAGATCTAAAATCTTGGGAACCCATGTTGGAGTCTGCTATCTCTACGGCCAGTGCTTCCAAGTTTACTGATCCTGAGATTAATGCTGGAGGTCTCCTGCTTCAATACGTAGACGAAAGGCTACAGGGCACTGCAATGAAACTACAGGTGCCACAAAGGGAAGGAACTAGCCAAGTTATGGCCATTGACAAGAATAGCCTAAGGTCACTAGAAATCACCAAAACTATGCGTGACTCAGCACTTAAAGGCAGTCTTCTTCATGCAATCAGGAAGACAGTAACAAATAGCGGATCTCGCTTACTCAGTACATGGCTCAGTAAGGAAATATTACCTAATCACGAAACAACGTCTCCAGTAGTACTAACCACTTACAATAGCATCACCTTCAACGGATCTCTTGGAGATTGGCAACCGCCAAAACTTGGTGTCTTTATTCGTCGAAGATAAAGATCTTCGAGACAAACTCGTCATTCTTCTCAAACGCACGCATGATTCCCAACGCACTGTCCAAAAGTTTGCCATGGGCCGTGGAGGAACCAATGACTTTGTAGAGATTGCCTCCACTATCATCGTCACCGAAGAGATCTCCAATCTATTAGCAAAAGGCGCCAAAAGCTCTCCACACTACAAAGCTGTCAATAGGTTATTGTCTCGTCTTTCACTGCGGGCACCACTCAAATTGGCTCGTCAGATTCATGATGCCATTGATGAAGCCAAGTTGACAGACCAACAGATTCTTGAAAAATTAGTAGAAGAAGAGATGATGACTCTCGCCCAAGAGGTTATGTCGACAGAGACTGGAAACAATGGCGATATAACAGCACCATTGCAAGAATCTTTAAAATCTACCACCAAGGCTGCCACCAAAATAGCTGCAGCCGCCAAGAAAGTCGGAGTTCTATCTCTACGCGATGTTTATGGCGAGGACAATGAAATTTGGGCGCTAAAACCCAAAGCTAGCGCAGCACTAAAACGACTGCATTCCGAGCTGGATAATCTCAAGGATCAGAAGGACGCATTAGAACGTGAGCTTCGAAATCGCTATGCAGCCCAATCCCTCACTTTGAAATGGGTTGCTGGCCTTGGCCATATCTGCCACATCAAAGGCAAAGATTTCAATGCTGCCCGCCTTGTGATGGCATCTATCTCTGCGGAAGAGGACACTACTAATGAAGCTCGTATTCTGCGCTCTAGTCGTACCACGCAGTCATTCTATGTGCCAGAATGGACAAGACTAGGTATGAAGGTAGACGCGACTCGCAGCGGAATCCGTCGTGAAGAGCGTAATGTTCTAGCTTCACTGCGCACCAAGATCATCACTAATCTCGTTGAGATCCGTGACAATGCTCAAGTTCTTGACAAACTCGACATTGCTACGTCGTTTGCATCTCTAGCATCAGAGCAAAACTTAGTACGACCAGTGCTAAATACGTCTACGACAACCAGTATTGTTGGAGGACGTCATCCCACCGTTGCCGTAGGCTTAATCGACCAAGGTCGCACCTTCACTCGCAACGACTGTTTCTTAGGTGGCAACGAAGATGAGTCGGATCATAGACATGGTCGCGTGTGGTTCATCACTGGCCCAAATATGGGCGGTAAGAGCACCTTTCTCCGTCAAAATGCTCTCATAACGATCCTTGCGCAGGTGGGCTGCTTTGTACCGGCCACTAGAGCCAATCTGGGCATCGTTGACGCCATCTTCAGTCGAGTTGGTTCAGCAGATAACCTTTACCGTGACCAGAGCACGTTCATGGTGGAGATGCTAGAAACAGCACATATCTTAGACCGCGCTACGGAACGCTCGTTTGTCATCATGGACGAGATTGGCCGTGGCACAACGCCAGAGGATGGAATGGCTGTCGCGTATGCAAGTCTGAAGCATTTGGCTACAGTAAATCAATCCCGGACACTATTTGCGACACATTTCCATGGTGTGGCAGATCTAGCGAGAAACGACAATCTAGTTGTGCCAGAAGGTGATATCAATGGCGAGTCACGTGCTAAAGACGGCGTTATTGAGATGTATTGTACAGATGTGGATGAAGATGAAGACGGCGGATTTGTTTATATCCATAAACTGAGGCAGGGAGTGAATCGACAAAGTCACGCGCTTAAAGTCGCGATGGTGGCAGGATTACCTCAACTGGCTATTGATACGGCCAGAGATATATTGATCCAGAAAGGGATAAATCCTAATATCTGACGTATATATCTGAGATGGGAATCAATATATCGTGTATTTATCGATCTAACAAGCCATACAAAATGTAACATTTAGCATAATATATTATATTTCATTGAAAATCATCCAACTTAGAAGGAGATCACAAGTCATGTTCACAATAATGAGAAAGGAATTGGTTTTAAGTTTTATAAGCTTTTTTCATTTATTTTTTAGTCGCTAGACTAGTTGCATTACTGGTCATCTTTTCAACGGGTTTGAAACGTTAGCAAAGTACTCTCAATTTTCTTTGGTTCAGAAAAGAAAATAATATGAAAGGGTTAAGCTCAAGTCATAGGGTGGTGATGTAAAGAGTCATCATGTAATTCAGGGTTAAAAAGCTCTTGATTTACGTTTTATAATCATCCAAGAGCATATACGGGAGGAAAGAAGGGAAAAAGAGAGGGAGAAGAACAAAAACTTACCATAATGTCGTCTAGAAGACCATGAGCTCTTCAAAAAAGAAACCGAGTCCAAATTCCATAGAGTCACCCGTTCAAGAATATATCATCATCAATGCATCCTTTTTCAGAATCCGTGAGTCCCGACGATAAAATCGAATAAGTGGTTTGAAATATTCCATCCAACACCACAATTTTGTAGCAGCTTCAGCAAGCATCGTTAAGCAACGGTGGCGAGTTATGGCGCATTTAGTCGAAAAGACCGAAGCCCATGTCGTCATCAGAGCCCTCCTCCTCAGACTCAGCCTTCTCCTCGGCCTTGGTCTCAGCGGCAGCCTCGGTGGAAGCACCGGCGGCAGGGCCAGCGGAAGCGTAAGCATCGGGGTTGGCAATGCGGTCCTTGAGCTCCTCGATGGCGGACCAGCTGTACTCGGTGGAAACGGCGACAGCCAGAACGTTCTTGTAGGAGTTGATAAGGGAGTGGGTGACGGAAGCCAGAGTGGGGTAAGACAAAGCCAGAGAGATGGTGGCAATGGTGGTGATGGTGGAGGTCAGAGTCTTCAGCAACTGATCCTCGCTAATGTCCAGGACAGAGGCGGGGAAGGTGTTGCCGTTGTCGTAGACCTGCACGACACCCAGACCGTAGGTGAAGGGAGAGATGTTCAGCATGTTCAGCAGGGTGGCCTCGGAAGGACCGACCTTGTTGTTAGCCTCAATCAGCTTCAGATCAGCGGTAATTTCAATGGTACCACGGGCAATCTTGGTGGGGACACCCAGAGCCTGGAAGAAAGAGGTCTTGCCGGGCTCCATACCGGTGTTGCCAGCAGGAATCCACACATCGACGGGAGCGACGGCACCAGCACGAGCAGGGGCAGCGACACGGTTAGACAGAATCTTGTCACGGATCTCCTTCAGGTCGAAGTTGGTGAAGACAAAACCGACGTTACCCTTGATGAAGGGCAGCAGGCGCTCGTACTCGGGGGAGTCGAGGATGAAGCCACGCAGAGCACGGCGAACCTGTGTTAAAAGTATGATTGTTAGTGGATTTGTATATCATTCAAATTCTAGAAAGTCGCTTCTTACCATAGTGTTCTTACCCATCAGAACGACACCCTCACCGCGCAGAGACTGACGGATCTCGTGCATCTGCTGAGACGAGACATTGTCAACGGAGACGATGAAGATGGAGCTGTACTCCTCGAGCAAGCCCTTGAGCTTGTCGAAGTAGCCGGCCTTGTTAGAAGTCTTGCCCCCCATTTCTTCTTAATTTATAAACCTGAAGGTAGGATGTTTAAGGGCAAAGAAAAAGTAGAAAAAAAAGAATCGAAAGTTGGCGATAGTTTTGTCAAGAGAGAGAATTTCCTTCTCCAGCTACGCTGATATTATTTTTTACCCAACTCTACTTAGACATGCAGTTTCTGCTACGGGACCCCAGTTTATTTTTTTCCTGTGGGCAAGCAGCTCGGTAGAATACCGGCAAATCATCTCATGAGCCAAAATGTGGGCTGTTCAGCCATAAGCATTAGGGCTTTCACAATGGTAGTCCCAAAATGAATAGTATCCATTTTAAATGTCATAAAGAGACGCCTATAGGGTGGTCATAGCATAAACGTGGGGTCCATGGGCAACGTCAAGTTAAGATTTTCACAGGGCGATGAAGCTTTAGTGAGATTCAATATAGCCGGTTTGATATCGACCATAGAGCCATTTCGCTATGACCGACCAACAGAAAAAGAAGCTTTCTTACAGTTATCTCGACTCTTCGCAGATATTCGAGACCGCCTTTGCTGCGCGCGGCGGTCAGATTGTGTCTTTTCGTGCAAGTGGCGGCCCTCCGCTCTCAACATGGACGCACCCAGACCAACTCAAGATTGCCGCTGCAGAGAATGCTGGAGCCAAGCGCAATGCTAATGAGATGGAAGAGGAAATTGTGCAAGAACCGGCCGAAGCGTCGAGGAGCGCTCGACAAAACGCCAAAAGACAGAGGAGCCTGAGTTGAAGGAGGCCGAGACGGAGGCGAAGCCGGCACAAGATGGAGAGCTCGTTGCGCCAACTGTTACGGTGGCCGAGAAGAAGGGCAAGAAGAAGAAGGGGCAGGCCGCTGCCAAGTACGAACAGCCAATCATCACCTTAATAACCGTGACGGAGGATGATAAGCACGTGATCGCAGTATCTGGCCACGACAAGACTCTCTGGGTGTTTGAACACGACGGTCTAGGCAGGCTTGTAGAAGTTAGCAGACGGTAAGTAAACGAGCCTAGTAAGATCTACAAATTTCAACTAACCATTCTTTTTCTTGCCATATCGTAGAGCTATGCCTAAGCGTCCCAGTGGTATCTCTCTGGCTCAGCGTCAGCGCACTATTATCTGCGCCGACAAGTTCGGTGACGTCTACGCACTACCGCTCATCCCCAGCGAGTCGGTGGCCAATGGACCAACCATGACGCTCGCCGTAAAGCACAAGCGCGAGACACCCGCAGCAACCGAGCAAACCGTCCACTCCGTGGGCAACTTACGTGCCCTAGAAGCGCAAAAGCGCCACATTGCCGAGCGGCAGAAGCAGTTAGAAGAGGAACGTCGTGCTGCCGATGCGCCGGATGCCCCAGCCTTTGAGCATACCTTGGTGCTAGGTCATGTATCGATGTTGACGGATGTTTTGGTGGCTAAAGCTGGTGGGCGCGAATATATCATCACGGCTGATCGTGATGAGCATATCCGTGTGTCTCGTGCACCGCCACATGCGTATGTCATCGAGGGCTTTTGTCTAGGTCATAAGGAGTTTGTTAGCGCCCTTGCTATAGATCGAAACAGACCAGAAATCTTGGTTTCTGGTGGTGGTGATTCAGAACTCTTTGTCTGGGATTGGGAGCATGGTTCCCTGCTAGGCCGTACGGATATCTTGGGTCCCATGAAGGAAAATGTTGATCTCAGCAAGTTCGCAGTCTCGAAGATTGTCGTTACTGAAAGTGAATTCCTTGTCATCTGCGAAGGGTAAGTCTAACCTATCGTCTCGATATTCCTCATTGATATACATTAGTTACTAACTGTCACACAGTATCCCAGCATTATTCGTATTCACCCTGCACGGCAACGACCTCATAGCCGACTGTCATCTTCCTCTCCCTGGAAACCCTCTTGGCATCACTCTTGCCAATGGATGCACTCATGCTCTTATTTCTGTCGATGGCGCCGGTATTGTCAGGTTGTCTAATTCTGAATGTAGGACTCAATGGGAAATCAGCTCGGATGATTTTATTGATGCCGAAGTTGAGGCCGAGGCTCCGGATGTCACTGAGGAAGAACAACACAAGCTTCTGTACACTGTTGGAAGCTTGCGCAAAAAAGTTATGGACTTCTTGGCTAATCAAGAGACAGATGACTCTGCGGCTGACGCAGTGGTTGAAGCATAATCAATCACTATAATAGCTCATCAAATCTCTATTTATACATACATATATATCAAAGCATAGATCTACAACCTACACAAGGTAGCAGCCATAATAACTAAAAGCGAGCATTTCTTATCACTTCAAAATATCATTGACTAATGAACAAGAATGGAATTGAAATGGCTTCTTATTTCCTAATATGGAACTTGCCCACTAGTTACTCCATATTCATTACTACAACAATCCAATAGTACATACTAACACTTACATATTACAACATTGGTCAGTCACATTTCAGGAAAATATCAGATATGAAGAGCAAAACAGTTAAGGTGGTCAATTGTTGATCCAAAGAAAAGCACAATCAGAAAAAAGGAATCAGCAGCTAATTCTAACAGCTGATCACGAAAGAAAATATAGATAGTGTCAAACACGGCTCCTTATGTTGAATAGCGATACCGCGTGAGGGTTTTATTGGCCAGCATCCGCCTAGAATATCACGTTGTGCTCCAGACAGACAAGTCCCCTGTTCCTCACAGACAGAAGACCGTTCTTAGGCTGGCTTAACAACGACAATATCTAGAACAGCTTGTGCTCCAGGGTCATCTCCGACTCGGGCTCCAGACCAACACAGGCACGGAAAATGTTGATCAGGGCTGAGCGCTGCTTAGCCAGAGCATTAATGACAGGAGTTCCAGGTGGGGTCAGAGGCGCCTTGAGCATGTAGCTAAGCACGCTAAGCACAGAGTGGAAGTGCTTGAAGCCAGCAGAATCGCCAGCAGTCTTCCACTGAATACGAGTCATCATCTCAGCAACAAGAACCAGGTCGATGATCAGCGGTGAAGCCAGAAGCGAGTCCTCGCACACGTTGAACAGGGAGATTGTCTGGTGACCGCCCATGAAGATCTCGGCGTAGTACTCATCTAGGGCACGCTTGTTATCACCGACAGCAGGCATGTACTTGATGACTACGGTGTGATCCGGGTGCTCACCAGGCTTGTACAGCACGCTGTTGGCCTCGACCATGTCGTCAACGACGTTAGACTTGCTAATCTCCTTGCTGCGGAATTGCTTCTGCGAGCTGAGGTTCTTGCCATCGTTGTTACCCAGGTGGTTGTACGAGGCAATCGAGGTCAGCTTGATACCGGCGCTAATCAGGAAGTCAACCAGGGCAGACTTCATCTTGGTCTGACCGGACTTGAAGTCGTCACCACCGACGAAGCTCTTGTGGCGCTCGGCTAGCTCCATGGCGCCTGGAACGAAGGTGTTCTGAGGCGAGCCATTGATGAACGGAACCTGCTCCTGGATGCAGGCAACGGCAAAGACAGTCGATGGGGCGACCTCTTCGTGGCCGTCGGCAATAGCCTGGAGCAGATTGTCGGCAGTGTCATTCACACCGGGGATGATCTCGGCATAACGTTCAGTGTTGGCAGTCCAAAGGACGACAACCTTGTCGAGATCGTTAGCCGCCTTGAAGTCACTGTAGCAAAAAGATAGGTTGTTAGTGTCTATTCTATATAACGGTTCTCTTTCGATGTATAGAGCACATACCGGATGTCTTGACGGAGCTTTGTAACGTGCTCAGAGCAGGCCTTGGTTCCAACCAGGACGTTGTCAGCGCGGTCTTCCTGGTTAGCAGCGATGAAGTCGGGATAGTAGATGCTAGGCAGAGGCTTCATAGCAGCCATTTCCTTGCGGACAAGCTGCTTCAGCGTCGGCTCCAGAACCTGGGCGCGATCCATGGCATCAGCCAGGTTCATGCCGCTGATGTCCCAACCACCAAGAACAAAGTCATTGGGGTGGACCATGGGAAGGATGTCATGGAAGGGAATGTTGACGTCCTTGTTGGTTTCAGCATCAGCACCGAGCTTGATGGTCGAGCCCATCATGACGGAGCCATAATAGTTGGCAGCCTGGTGGCCTTCGCGCGTGTCCCATTCGAGTCCATGCTTGTTGGCCAGGATGCCGGCGGTAACAGTCGTGCCGTTGTTACCGCCCCAGCCGACCAGCATAACACCAAGCTTGGGGATCTTGCGGTCGACCTTGAAGTCGTACACAGTCTCGCTGGGCTTGGCGATATACTTGCCGGACGTGGCATCCTTGCTCACCAAGGTGGTGCGATAAGTGTACTTGGAGCGGATTTCATTGTCGGTGTACACGACGTTGGGGGAGATGACCTCGAAGAGGTCTTTGTGAGAAGAAGAGGGGGAGAGGTGCAGGGTTCCGTTCGCGGAGCCCGAGCCGATATCAGCAGTAGGAGCCATTGTGAGGAGATGGTCGTACGACGAAGTGGGCGGGAAGCGGGGGA
>RHLR01000022.1:0-69163 GCA_009806335.1 Davidsoniella australis
TTAGCCACATAGTGGATCTGCGCGCGCTCACCATCATACTTGAACTCGCAAGTAAACGTCTGATCGGTGAATCGATCTAGCACTTCGGTGATCGCCTTGGTTGGCTTGGCCAACATGGGCTTCAGGGCACGCCAGGGCGTAGCTTGCACTGGTCCCGAAGATTGAGAATTCCGTGCTCCAGCGCAGCGGGAATGATAATCTCGTATGTAGGTAACTCGCTGTACACGGTCTTGAGAATTGTTCGGCCTTTTCTAGCTCTGCCGTCGTGGGGTTGGTGCCCTTGGCTTCCGCCTCGTGGCACATTATCGCCTGTGCTAGTGATACGATTACACTGCGCTCTGCTAAACCTCCTTTTCGACTCCGGGCGAGGCCGTGTTTTCTGGTCCAGGATTGCTCAGACTAGTTTGGCATCCATCCCTTTCACAGTAGCAACACCTACATCTCTCTCCTTTTAAAACAGAACAAAATGAAAAAGACAAAACGCCCAAAACGCCAAAAAATAATAAATAATAATAAAAAAGTATCATATCTGTAAATAAAACCGCAGTTAAAAATTAGAAAAAATAAATGTGTACATTTTACAAATATAGACCCCTCCAGAACCCCATGCAATAAATTGAATAAACTCAATTAATGCACCCGCAGAAAATCGAGTTAAAAAAAGAGACACTCAACAGGCAATCCCTGTTTCGGGCTATTGCTCTTCTTGTTGAATTGACGCAAAACCCGCCTCTTTAGCCCTTCTACTACCGTCGCCGTCATTATCTTGGCACCGAAACGACTTTCTAAGTCTTTGACTTCTACTTCTACATACATGTAATTATACTTGGTTGTACTCTCACTTGTTCGCCTCGAAAGCTCTGACGATATGTAGAAGCACATACTTCTATGCAGCTTTTATTTTGCTCTTTGCTTCTCGCTTCGCATTTCTTACAGCTACCGCCAGGACTCTTGTCGATCCAGCCATGGCTTGAGCAGTAATTAGTGCCCTAAGCTTTTGTTTGTAGCCTTGATCTTTTTTGTATCTTGGACTGACTGACAACCCTTTGCTCTACTACACGTAGTTGCAAGTGCGTAGTCCACTAGTTTAGTGTAATTCATCAGTCAAGAAACGAGGTTCCGCGGACCTCCATCTATCTCACAAGAGACTTTTTCTTGAAGAAGTAATATCGATATCCTGTTTTCTCATCTCAATCATCGTGGTTTACTACTTCCGTTTCTTCAAACCTGCATGTAATTACGCAACTCCACAATACTTCCATTCCCATCCGTCATCGTGAAAGGGATATCCGACAAAATAAGACCACTTACGTTATACAAGCTATCCCAATTGGCCAGACCCGGTCTACAACTATCCAATCCATATCTTGCCCTACTTAGACGTATTTTTGACACTTTGGTTAACACATGCCACGCAATACATGTTATTTTACATTTTTATTCTACCTCACATGAACTTCAATATTAAATTATATATATATATATATATATATAGTTATACATGCTTCAATTAGACAATTCCCGTAGCCATCTCGATCATCTCATCTTCGCGTTCTAGGGATGATTACATCTTAAATTTTGGTCCTTTGATATTGAGGCAAAATGCACATTGAGAGATTACATGATTTATGGGATGAGTGATATTTTGGGGAGTAAAGCGGCTATTTTGACTTGTTTTTACTGGGTTTGATATCCCATATGGTCATACCAGTTGTGATGGCTGCAAACAATCTAGTTGATATTCTTAGTGCTTATTTCTATCTAATTTCGCCGATTATTTACTTGTTAATGCGAAATATGACATTAGGGTTAGTACATAATAAAAAACCTAGCAAAATATACAGGGTTAATCGGTTGATGTGCTCTAGGCCCCGCTTTTAAAAGTGTACAAATTGGCAGGTCGCTTAGTTTGAAAATAGAAGAAAAAGAGGCATATATATCCAAAACCAAGCAGAAAAAAATTACTTCAATTTTTTATTCTGCCCACCATAACCAAAATAACAAGGAGAATATCAACCCTTCAATTTCTTTCGTTCCCAGAATACACTAAGTCGTAATATCTATATTAAAAAAAATACAAGCTTCGACCATTTGTTCATCTGTCAAAAGGACTCGAATTCATCTTCTAGAAGGTGACAAACATCTACTTTTAGATATGAAGTCTATGTGACCTTTTTTTTCTTTCACTGCTGTTATAATTATTTTCATCTTTTTTTGGCAGCATGATCTGGACAAATTTCAAGAGATATTTTTCCATAATGTTCCTACTAAAAACTTACTATTTACGTAGTGTCTCTGAAATTGAGAACGACGTCAAAAGAAGAAAAACCTTCCGAGACCTGAATGAGATCATCGATTCTACCTAAATAAATCGGATGGCTCATTAATAATCGAGGACATTTTCTACTTTACTGATAATCAGGAAAGACAGAAAAAAAAGGATGAACCATTAGCCTTCTTTTTCCCCCTTCCTAACTGTATACTCGAATATCCTATAAAAGAAAACGACGTAAATCATACGTCTTAGCTCTCTTGAATATATTCAATTGCACAACAGCCAGATAATTTCATGATCTCCAGATAGTTTTCTCAATTTCTCAATCTCTTCCTCCTTACATTGTTAACACATTCTGGTTCCCTATCTGATATCTTGCTCTTTTGATCTCCTTTCCAAGACGCTGATTTTCTAGCCTAGCCTAAAGAGTCTCAAGTGAAGAAAAATACTCCATAACAATTGTTTTTTTCTTCTCTCATCTCCTTCGTATTTCGTGTACTAAACTAGGAGACAGTCTGGCTGGTTCTGGCCCTTGCTTGACTCAGCCCGTCTAGACAAGAACAGATAGAAAACAGGCGATATTCTTGGCATAGTGTATAGCATACAGGATACGCACATACATACTATCCAGCTATGTAGATCGCTAAAGAGCTGCTGCTGCCTTCGCGCTTAGCTCGCGATGTGGCTTTGAAGCTAATTAATGACTAAGGAAATATGTCCCCGTTTACCGGAAACAGAACATCAAACCCACAATGTCATTTGCCGCGGCTTCTTGTTCTTTTAGTTGATTGTTGTCTGTTGACTTGACCCATAACTGAGAAGAAAAAAAGAGAGGCAAATACATGACTATGGTAACCCTAATAGGCAACCCTGGTTATATATTTAGCTATTTTTTTTGTGTCCCATCATGAAGCTCGTCCCGACTGCTGGCCATGATGAGCTTCACCTGGTAGAAGCGAGTAAAGCAATAACGGAAAATAACAACAAGGAACAATATCAATGCTTTTGAGGAACAGAAGCGCAAATGATCTATGCGATATAAATTTATGGTACCTGCTTTTGCCATCCGAAGATTCTTACAGCAATCTGTTCAGGCTGCATCTACATAAATAATAAGCACCATTCTTACATGTAGTAACACAACACCAAGTCTGATTTGCCGAGATGGTACCTATGTATTTGTATATCCTTTATATCATAGGTATTATATACTATCTTCGCACTCCTCTTCAAATGATCAGCCGGTTGAACTTCCCGATGTCATCTACACGCCCAATGAAAAACATTATAACGGACGATATACTAGGAGACAAAAGCAAGATGTTTCTTGTTGAAAAAAAGAAATGAAAAAAAAGTTACATCTACGCTAATACATATGTAAAGCATGTAGAAACGAGTTGCTGCATCACATTGAATAGAAGGGGTATTGTATCCATCTTTCCCTCGTATCTCTTCTTATTGCCGTTGCTATATGATATCAAACCAAACCAACCCACCATGGTGCTGACTATCGTGACCTCCAAACATATTCCCCTCTTCTCCTCCTGTTTATCCCCTTACAAGATAAAGGGAAAGAGTAAAAAGATCCTGGCACCGATCATACAATGTGTGCCTGATACATGAATGAAAAAAAAAAAAAAAAAAACACTCGATCCACTCAATCCGCCTTTAGTTGCCCATAATATACATAATGTATGTACAAGGGCAGGTTGTTTAGCTATAATGTAAGCGCGCAAGAAACAAATATGAAACGCGAGCCTGCCTGCCTGCCTGACAAAAAAAAAAAAAAAAAGACCGGAATAAAAAATCAAACGAGCATAGGGTGCTTTCGCTATCGTTTGGTATCCTTAGTTATGAAGCCAAGAAAAAGTCATAGTACAGTTACACTCTTTTCATTACACTAGCAAGCTTGCTGCCATCTTCTCAAACTATGTCAACTAATGTTTCAGTTTGTTGGGTCCCTTAAACTAAAACAAAATAACTAGATGGGCCTTGGCTAGATAAAAGATTAACCCTAGCCGCTAAACTCCTAGATACATACCAGACCTCAACACTATAAAGTAACCCAAGCCAAGAAGTAAAAAAGCACAAATAGACAAACCGAAAGGCCCCCCCCCCCGGGAATAAAGACGAAATAGCGGACTAGCTAGTTTAGCAAGGAGCTCGGACTTTGGTTCTTCTGTTTGCTTGTTCTGAGCATATAGGAACGGGATAGATGAAAGAAGGAGATTCAGACATGTCTGGATTTCCATAGTCCGGCTCTCGGGTAATAAGTCAAATCAGCTCTAACAAATACTCTAACAAATATAAGCAAACAAACAGGCTAGGAGCTGGCCGTTAAAGTTGACACTAGTTGAATTCTACTTTCAGTTTGCTCGGCATGTTGTAGTACTACGACTCTACCTTTTTTGATTATTGATTATTATTTTCTTACTTCTGTGTGAAAAATCTTATAGACGCCCTTCTGATCCCTTCTATTCTCTCTCTATACGTCTCTCGGTCTTTCTTTTTCTCTCTCTTGAGCTATCTTTTCTCCATTACAGACGATACCCCCTCTGAGAGTCAACGGCGCCCAAAGTGGATATGGAGAAGACTTTCTATTCCCTTTTTCTGGTTGATTGTGAGAATACAAAGAGGACGAGAAAACACGAGGTCAAATATTTTGTAGTGAGTGGCAAATGAGCTAACTGTCAGAAAAGCAAGTACGTAACCTAGTCCATGTATCTTTTCTAGTAGTCGGATTAGCAAAACACCAAGAGCTAGCATGTTGTTAGAATATTGTTTTATCACTAGAGATAAATAAAACAAAAACAGAGACAGAGACACAAACATTAAATAGGAAAGCATGAGCATAAGGGTGCAAGCGGACTATTCCGAGCTCTCCATACAGATATGCAAGGCAAGCATGGCTGCAAACGATCATACCATCCTAAGCCTCAAGACTACTTCATACTATAGCAACGAATTTGAAGCCCATCATGGCGGGGCTTTGTCTTCTTCTTGATAGTAAGGCGATGTCGATGATACTCTTTCTTTTTTCCTTATTATATATGTACTCGCAGGCAAGAGAAAAATAGGACAAGAATAAGCGATACAGAAGCACAAAAGGATTAGACCGTACGCAAATCAAGGCAAGTTGAATGAATATATGACCCAAAGCAGTATCAAGCATTCCTTGTATTTTTGTCACCAACTCTTGGCATTCAACCAAGAAGAAGAC
Organism: Davidsoniella australis; assembly: GCA_009806335.1. Taxonomy (NCBI): domain Eukaryota; kingdom Fungi; phylum Ascomycota; class Sordariomycetes; order Microascales; family Ceratocystidaceae; genus Davidsoniella; species Davidsoniella australis. The sequence continues at coordinate 5,496 of RHLR01000022.1, forward strand.
CAAACAATGGCAAGCAATAGAAGCACGTTTTTTTTTTCTTTTTAGTTCATGAATTACGATTAATTTCTTTCTTCTCCACGTTGTTGATTGAAATCGTTAAAAATAAAATAAGGAATATATCAAGGAATCAAGAGGGATTTTGACTACTAGTAAGCTAACGATTAGTATAACCCTAATATATTCAATGCATGCTTAATCGGGTTAAGAAACTCGGGCTTTTTTTTTTAATTCATTTTTATTAAGGTGGAAATAGAGCTTTAATATCTATGTAGCACCTCGGTATTTTAAGATACACAGCCCTGAACTAACACTAGTATACAATGCAAGGTGCTGAGATACAGAACACTTAAGAAACCCGCGCTAGATAGGCAAAAGCGAGGTAGGCGTAAAAACATTGCTGTTCCTTTGCTTCCTGAGGGAGCCATAGTTTGTTGTTCACCTACATGTAATATTGATCCCCGTTGAGATAAACGTCACGATAGTTTGCAGTATTTTTTCCGACATGTGTATAAGCTATTGGCTGACCGAGATAAAATGACGGCAAGGACGATCAATCAGAATTCGAACTCAAGTGTCTTGTGCTGCCGCAAATCAAAATTAAAAATTAATATCCGTAACTTTATTGTCTTTGGGGTCTTTATTGATTTCTCTTCTTACACACAAAAAGGGCATCATTATATACTAGACATGAACATATTTTATATGACAATGACATAACTAGCCTGATTCATTTGTTTATTTTCTCTCTTATCTGCCAATAAGCGATGATGTAGCTTTGTTGCCGGAAGTGGTGTCCTTTAATTCTCAATGTTGCTTAGTCAAGTCATGCACTCCTTTTTCACTATTAACGAGATGCCCTTTTCCGGCCGGACATTTCGATTGTTACCGACTTTTCCGTCTTCTCTAATATGTGGATGATTTAGCGATATAGCATGATATAAGATATGCAAGCCGGGAGAATATATCGCTCGAAAACACTAAAAAGACAGCAAGAAAACTAGCAATGGGCAGATATATTGGAAATTCCCTCGAATCATTACTTCCGGCGTCCCCTTGATAGACATATTCTTCAAGCCTTGTTTTTCGACTCGATCCTGTTGCAACCAACCTTCATCATCGCTGCTGCCGGGTCTTTCTTGAACAACGAGTGAGTCTGACAGACAAGTAAACAGGGATCGATCATACTTGATAAAGCTATAGGGTACATTTTCTATACCAGCCATGCATGCATATGAAATACTAGGGTACTGCATACATATGTGCTTTGTATATTCTGTGCTGCTACAACGCTTCTCCACAACTGGCTGTCGTCGAGCAAGGTGAGTTACTTTTTTTTCTTTCTCTTTTTTATCCCCCTCCCACATTAAAGTCTCATATATTCCTTTCGCCAATGCCGCAACTGAAGAAACTTCACTGTGCTGCCTGTGCGTTTTGCCCATAGTGGAGGGGAGTGTTTTCCTCTCTGAATTGTGCTTGTTGTTCCGCTAGGCAAGAAGGAGGACAAAGAGGAAGACGAGGTGGGATGGGATTAGACAATCTGGAAAACTCCTACATAAGTTTGCTCTTCTTTGACTCTATCAAAGACTCCTATACAAAAAGACTCGGGCAGGCGAGCTTAAAGGTCACCTCGGCCGGGCCTATTGCTCCTCATTTCCAAGGACCAATACCACTTCTAAACACCGGTCTAATTATGCGACCATCTTACATGTACATGCATGAAATCTTGTGTTCTCATTCTCACTGTTGAGGGTATCGTCACATATGGGCATGAAAGAAATCGGTTAGAAGCTCGATTTTCCGATATGCCCATGTTTTTCGAGAAACTCTCTCTTTTCTTTCTTTCTTTTTCATCACACCAAAAAGACGAAGCATAAATGTGGTAAGGCTATCATGCAACACTGGGATAAGGCTTAGGTAGCCGAAAGACACAATAAACTTGACAGATGAATTTATCGATTCAGTCTAGTCTATGCGCTGGCCGATATTCCGAGGGAGAAGACTTCATGAGAACAGTACATGCATAATAGCACATAGTATATCTTTGGAATCGAATCTGTGGGAATCCAGATCACATCCATATCTTCCAACTGCCGCGAACAAATCCTGGCATCTATCTATACAGGGGAAAGGGACAGTATTCTGTCATATGCAGACGCCATATTCTCTCTCTTTGTCTCTTCTATAAGATAATGATCTGCTCCTAGAATATGATGCATGTGTTGTATTGTTGTGTGTTGTGTACCAGAGCAGGCCAAGGGTTCAATTCAAACTGAAACTCGTTCATGATGTCGAAATTCCCGGATACTAGCAACATTATATGATTAGATGCTTGATATGATTCATTCGCCGATCAATTTGGGATTTCTGGTTCAATTAGCAAATAACAGTAGCAAAGCAGGTACGGACCGGTGTTCAATTTTTTTTCTTTCGGAACCAGATTGAAGAATGACTGATCTCGTATTCAAGAGTCAAGTCAAACGCAAACTTTCGACACAGATCTCCCTGCGGCTGTGTGAAATAATGCATTCTCTCTTTTCTTGAGATATAACATAACATAGCAAGCTATTCTTTGATTTCCGGGCTAATTCAATCTTGCTCTTGCGCTGTTTACCAAACCAAGCCAGTACCACAAGAATTCACAAGGTCAGTGAGCCTTGAAGCAAATAAGTAATGATGCCGAAAAGTAAAACAAATATATAGGATGAAGCCATCTTGTTGCTTTTGGGTAAAGTAGCTAGCCTTATTAATGTTATTTCTACTTCGGCACAAATAGCAGGGGGTCCTCAGAAAGGTACTTAGCCCCACAAAATATCAAGTACTCCTCACTTAGTCTTCAAAGTCTGGCAGCTGGCAAAGTGCCATCTATTTTTATTTCTTTTGTCGCTACGTATATGAAAAAAATGTACACTACAAGGACATCTTCAATCAAGATATCAAGATGATTTTTGTTTCAATTTATTTTTTATTTTCACATGCAGAATAAATTATCCATTATATTCCTCATTAATCATATGTATGATGGTGCTCTCTGGCTGGGTCTGACGATGATATGTATCTGTATGCTTACATCTTCATAGATCTATAGCTCTATAAGATTAAAATGTATTTTGCCAGGTGGCAGATCTTGAAGACTAAGTGAGGAGTACTTCGTCTTTTGTGAGCTAAGTACCTTTTTGAGATCCGTCGAAGCACAAAGTTCCTTATTAATTTCGACCATGCTGAAGCAAATAGTATATCCAGGGGAGGCTCAAAAAAAGAGGGATTAAGAACTGGCTGATTCTCTAGCAAGCGCGCCTTTTGGCCAGGCACTATTTATATTTTTGCCAACTGAACCTTGCCTAACTAACTTGGTTTTACTGGGGGATTCTGTACTAAGCTATGTATATATGGCTTCTAGCGAGCTTGTTAGCCAGGCAGACAAGATCATATATGAATTCTAGATGCAACAACAAGTCAATTAACCTTGGCTAGAGGGGAAACTTATCATGTCTATATTGCCCTATCTGTATATTTTGTTGGGCCAACTGACTGGACTAAGGCTACTCTATCTATCGCCGGGTATTGCTTTATGGGCGTTGATCTTCTCCTCTTCTCTCCTCTTCTATCTTATCCATTCGGCTCCTACGTTTATTCATTTTAAGCTATTCCCGTTACGATATTGGGAAAGGGAAAATAAGTCGCCTAGACCTGGCCCGGTGACAGGTCAGTGAAGCTACATGTTGCGCTATCACGGTCACATAGCCGCCATTGGTAATCAAGATTGGCTTATCCAACATAGATTTTACAAGTACTAGCCTATCTTACCGGTTGTTTACAACTAGTTCTCTGTCTGATAAAACTTAGTCTGCCAAATGTCCAAGCTTCGTGGTGAACGCTACGATTGCTCCTTGAACTTTGCCTAGCGAATTGTCAACAGCCACTTCCTCGGGACAAAAATCAAGCATTCTTGTTTACTTTTCCCCCCTTTCCCCATGTGTAGGTAGGATGAACGGATATTGGATATCAAGCTAGTGGCCAAGTCTAGCAAGAAGAAAAGAAGGCCTCCAGTATAGCCCAGCCCAGTCAAATACGAGGTCTATGAGCATAGCGAAAAAAAAAAAAAAAAATGAAGAAAAATAGCTGTTCAGACTAGAGAAAACAAATTCTGTTAGGACAAGCCTGTTAGAACAAGCAAATCTACCAAAATATGCACGAAGCAAATAAAATGGAACGATAGTCTAGGAAACCGACAAAAGTTCTTTGCTGGACGGGGATATTACTTTCTCTATCCATTTCTCTCTCTCTATATATATGCCAATATAACTATTTCTCCATCTTTCCCTATGTCATCGTGCGGGAGACTCCCCGGTTACCGCAAGTGGTAATAATTATCGAGGTAGATTTACGTACAATTAGGTGCAATAGGACAACTGGGCGAAGCATTTCCTAGCTCCGTATATCTCGTGATGGGCTAATATATAGACGCATTAGCGAAGGTACATCACACACAGAGATGAATACTACTGCTACATATCGCTTGGACTTGTACGGTACCATAATATTATAGCGATATTTGGAGAGAAGTTGGGTTGATTGCTTTTTTTCTAATACGTTTTTGACAAGTAAATAGGGAAACTCAAAAGCTATGCAACGATTATGATTGGCAAAAAAAAGAGAGAAAATTTGGGCGATAGTATTACATTGATTGACCTTTCAATTTCTAGATTTTCAAGACTGAAATATACCGAAATATTGACTTGTTTGGCTAGCCAAATGGTTGGTTACGGGCGTCTAGACAACTCTTAATTGTATGTGTGCAATGAAGTGATAAATGGCAAGGGAATGGATATAGTTGTAGATGCATGGCCATCTTACATTTTCTTACACAAAATATAGTGTTGTTCTAGCCTGCATGCCAAGAAAACCGATCAAGACATACTTGGAACTCCGCATTCTTCAGGCTAGAAGGGAAATAAGGACAAGACATGCTCACGAGGAATGGCCAAGCTTTTTAGTGGCTGCTTACGATTTATCCAGATGTTATATTAGCATGCATTTGGGTATTTGAATATAACGGAATAAGTGAAGCCACCACTTAGCTCAATAGTTGACAAATATCATTGGGGGTAATACAAACCTTATAGAAGTAGTAAATGATATAGTGAGTACTGACTTGTCGTTATAGTAGAGAGGATGTATATATGTAGTGGAACATTAATGCTTTTATATCACTTAGATGAGCTGGAAGAGCACTTGATTTGTGATATTTAAGGCTAACATATGTACGAAAACTAACACAGAGACACAAGTTAAACAACTGAACAGCTGACCCGTAGTTGATAGAAGTAGTAACTATTCACGAAAACTATAGTTACCTTCACCGCGCTCTTTGGTACAGAGGAATTCTTCCCAGACAAAGACATCCATCCGGCCAGCATGTTTTTTTCTACACCGCATATTCCAGGCTGCAGGATAAGGCAGGCGGTCTCAACAACTCGGTAAACAGTTGTCCTCTTCGACAATGAGTGGAAACAGCCGCAGTTAGGATCATCAGAGACTTGTGTCCGTGTTCTAAACTTAATGATTCACGGTAGCTGGATTGTGACAAGAAGAAGAAGAAGAAGAAGCGAGGCGGCAAGTTTTATAAAGAGTAGCTGAATAGAAGAACTAGCAATATGCACAATAAGAAGTTCCTGTCTGTCTGTGATTTGTACCAAGAAGGTCAAGATCAGCTTCTAACGATCGTGGGCGAGATATTAAGGAATTAGGGTTGAGTGCTTCTTCTCTTTCGATGGTGTCACCAACTTACAGTTTAAATGTACCTGCCCCTGTGAGCTTGTGTGTATTTTGCCGATAAAAGGCCGGCTGCACTTCTAGACAACGAAACAAAGCAATGAAGCTAGTATTAAGCTTCTGGATAAATATGCAGCAAGAAATCGGCCACTGTTACGCATCGAGATGTAGTTGCGTATCTGGTAGAACAATCTTCCGGTAGAAATCACCTTTTCCCAAGATAAACCGACATTGGACGCCGCTTTTGCTTGTGCCCAGACTTTTGCGCCTAGACTCGCCATGTCCAGATGACGTCGCCGCAATCTCCTCGAACCCCCAATGAGGGCCTCTTTAGCCCCATATCAGACACTGTTTTCCGGCCGCCATTACTCAGCCGCTCCTCGACAGCAGCTTCGACCGAAGGGCTTCTTTCGCCCGTGCCGACCCGCTCACACTTGTCGCCCGAAGATGCCTTCTTTGCTAGCGGCTCAGCCTCACCACCGCGCCGCCCGTTGGACTCCGATGACCGCGGCCGGAGCTACTTCCGGCGCATCTTCCGTCGGCGATGGCGCGGCCCGGGCTGCTCGCATGGCCGGCGGAGAACATCCCGAGCGGTTCTTGAACCACAGTCGCTCGCGCCGCCGCAAAAAGTCAAGGACGTGGCGCAGATTGCTTTGGGTTCAACAGTCGTGTACGTGGCATTTCTGGAACACTCAATAGACAGTATCATATACGTCTATTTGCTAACTAACTACTGGAACTAACTACTGGAATCTCTAGACCCAGACAACTACACCGATCAAGACACCTTCCTCGAAAGCCTCCAGCGTAACCCTCGCCTACAACCATATGAGTTCTGGCCGCTGATTGCCGACTGCACCATCATCGTCCAACACGTATGCACCGTAATAATATTCGTGACCTCCTTCGTTGGCATCTTCCAGGAGCGAGTCTCACCCGTGTCCATTGTCGGATTTAGCAGCTTTGCGACGTTTATCGGCTGGCTTATCTGGGAACGTTGGGTGGCCGACGAGGAGGATATCGAGGAGTATGCCCTGATGCACGATGGAACCATGCCTGCTGCTGTGTCTGCTGCCGCTGCTTCTGCTTCGAACGGTACAACTAGACAGGCTGAAACTGGTGCTAGTGCTGGTACAAGTTTAACCACGGGTGCTGCCGTTGCTCCTGGCGATGGCGCCGCGGGCCCGGGAAAGCGGGTTGTGAGTGCGCGCCGACGACGTCCCACCATGATTAAAGGCGCGGCTGTGAGGTCGCCTGTCAACGTACTTCCGACTGTGGCTTCCCCAACAACTGTCGACGGTGCACCGGCTTCGGCAGCTTCTACTGTGGTGCCGTCACCGTCGACACCTGTGGCGCATATTCCCAACGGAATCAACTCCGTTGTTGCATCGACCCTTTCACCGCTCTCGCCGTCGCAGATGCAGTTTGATGTCCCAGTTCCCATCGAGGAGCCTCGTAGTACGCGCAGATTGGCTACCTTCAAAAGCGCCATCCTCATCTACTTCACTCTGCTTGGCTTGTCACCTATTCTCAAGTCTTTGACGAGATCAACATCGAGCGACAGCATTTGGACCATGTGCTTCTGTCTTCTGGCCATTAACATCTTCTCCTTCGACTACTCTGGAGGCGTTGGCACCAAGTTCCCGGCGTCATTGTCTACCAACGCAGCCCTCATGGCGTCCACTGTGCTTGCTAGTAGACTGCCGTCAACTGGCCAGGTCTTTAGTTTGACGCTCTTCTCCATCGAGGTGTTTGGCCTGTTTCCCGTCTTTCGAATGTATGCCCGACACCGCGGGTGGCTGTTTCACGTAACCTTAACCGTGCTTCTCGTATTGGGTGCCGGAGCTGGCGTCGGCATTATATCTGGCGACCGAAAAGACGAAAGTTACAACGCAATCGCCGGTGCTCTGGGCGCCGCATTTGTTTCGGCGTTGGCTATGGGCGGCTGCAGTTGGTGGCTCATTAGTCTCCAGAAATACAAAAACGAGATTTATGGCCCTTGGGATCCCGCGAGGCCCATCATCATCAACCGGCAGTATCTTAACTAGACTATTACGAGTATCGTGTCTATAGAAACTTAATGATAATTTAATGCATAAACTAGACAAATTCTCCCTTCCCACTATGCCCAATTGTGAAATGACATCATCGTCAAGTGTTCGGATAGCACAGCATTGTGACTGCGATGAAGCTATGGTGGGGCACTTTGATAGCCTTGCATCTCAGCCTTGCCAATGTTTTTATGACATTATTGTAGTTGCTATTATGACATCAGAACTTCCAGATGGTATTCCACTATAGACCCATCAACACATTTCGACATTATTCGTTTTATCAAGCAAATAATTTTTAACTCAGCCTTTCTTTCTCTCTTTTAGTTTCGAAGACAGTAGATTAAAAATCAATCATGGATCCATCAGTACCAGAACCAACATCCGCATTAAATTCAGCTCCAGCTACAGATCCAACTACAGCTCTGCCAATATCAGGTCCGGCTTCTGGATCAGTACCAGCATCAGCGCCAAATGTAGCACCAGGTTCTATTCCAGACGTGTCAAATCTTTCTGCTCCCGCGCCGCCCACAACTGAGCCAACATACGGAGGCTACTCAAGGTTTGAAATTGAGCTTGAAGTACGTCACAAACATGAAATCTACTCAACCAAAGCACTCTAATGCTAACCCTCTTTCTTTCTTTTTTAGTTTGTCCAATCTCTCTCGAACCCATTTTATCTCAACCATCTCGCTTCGCTCAAGCTTCTACAGCAGCCCGCGTTTATCGCCTATCTTGATTATCTACAGTACTGGTCTAGACCGCCATATCTCAAATATCTAACATATCCCGGCCCGACACTACGTAATCTCGAGCTTTTACAACAGGAACGGTTCCGGATAGAGATTCTAAGTCCAGATCTAGTGAATCGTATGGTCGAAGAAGGAATGAAGGCAGCGGTTGATTGGCATAAAGAACCATGAGTTGACGAGAAGAAAAGAGACTATCCAAATGTTATATGCTTTTTTTTTCTGTTTTGTAGGCGCTTATTCAATCAATATGAATATATATTCGTATTTTAATGCGGATGAGCTTTTTTTGGTAGATATGATCTATATATGACTTTTTCTTTTTACATAAACTCATGTTTGGCCGATGCGAACAATCAGCTCATGAAACCGAACGCCTTGCTATGCCAATAACAAAATAACAATACTTGCTCTCATAGACCCCTCATTCTTTTTTCTATCATCCTCGCAATATTCCACGAAGAGAAGCAAGACTCAGTTTTCTCTCCATCTATTGCCACAGGCCATACACTAGAAGGAAAAAAAAAAGTTAGCACTACACGAACACATGATCTTCCTATTTTTGCGTCTAGATTCTTCGTAATATGTTTCTCTCCATAAACTCACCTTGAAGAAACTCGTCATAGGTTCATCAGCAGACCGAATCTGGACCTGGAAGAAAGCTGCTTCGATGCCGTTGCACTCGTCCTTGGGACACTGCTTTTCTGTCTTCTGCGCATTATCCCATGCGCCTGGGCCACCAAACACATCTTCCTTTTCTTGCCGTTCAAACTCGTGGCGTGAGTAGACTGGTTGTACTATAGAGTGTACGTACGGACATGTCCGGCATTCTAGTCGATTACGGCCTTGCACTATGGCTACGGTTAGGATGTTGGCGCATTGCGGGCAGACTATTTTAATTTGTTAGAACGATAAAGAAGGGGGGAGACGAGGATTAAGCATAGAAAACCTACAGACGAGCATTTTGATTATTGAAATGTAGATATGATATGGGTAAAAAAGATATAACTATATTCTATAATGCATTTGAAGCTATCGTGAATATCTCAAAAGCTACTCAGAATTTTGCATATCACGTGAGGATGTAATATAGGGTACTTAATATCTAGGTAACCCTATCTACTAGCCCACCCAAAAGATATAAGTGTATTCCGAAAAGGGTAAAGTCTACTTGTACCATATCGAACTAGATGAATGTGAACGCTTTCAGTAAACCATGCAATACATATGTATATAAACAGCTTAGCTAAAAATTGGAGAATATGTCTCTCTTTTGAGTTTCTATTTACGTTTCCAAGACTTATTTCAATAGGTATAGAGCTAAATAGAAAAGAAAACGGCAATAGGCCGGGCTAGAACATAATGGACAATAATGTACCAGATCTTAATATTGCTTCTTTGAGTGCTTTCTTTGCTCAGTTTTGGTGACCTCTCGAAGCGGCAAGTTATAGTAACTTGATGATTACTATTTCCCTAGCTAGAGGCGAAAGATAATGTGGAGAGGCTCTTATATAGATTGACACGGGATCTTGTTTTTTATTTTTATAAATCATATACATATAATATAGTGCATTCTCCTGTATTATGGTGCTGCCGGTTTTCTTTCTCGTTGCTTTCTCTAGTTTCTTCTGAGGCGGATTCTTTCTCTAGTTGGTCGATAGGCTAACTGAGAATACGAACGCGAATGAAAGAGAAAGAGAGACTGCAACTTGTTTTCAACTATAATGGCTCTTCTCAGCTGCAGATCTCATATTATTTCTCATTGCTTTGACCACAATTTCTTTTCTTCTTTGCTTCTCTTTGATCTGCACCACCAACTTGATAGTCCTCTCTTCATCTTTCTTTCAACCTGATTTGAATCCATCCTTCTCTAAGACGCTCAAATCCATTCATAGCAATCTTCCGTCATCCTATCAATTATGTCGTACACAGTGGGAATCAAACCAGCTGTACTTTCAGTACCTACACTCAAGCCAACTCTCGGCGCCGCAGATGTCTGCAAGCCACGGACCGAGCCGGAGGTGGCCATTCCCCGCAAGCGTGTGAAAGCTAAGATCCTCGTAGTCTCTGATACCATGGGAATGACCATGGCTCAGCCTCCAGAGAACGAAGCAGACCTAGCTTCATTCCGCATCAAGCAATGGATACACAACCGTGACCAGCTCGATAGCAGCAGCTTCTCAGCACACCTCCCAGAAGCTTCAGAGGCACCAACAACATCGTCGACAGCGCAGAATCGCGCATTGATTCCGCCCTGGCCAGAAGCTGACGTACTTATTCATTGCGGAAACCTAACCCAGAATAGCTCCATGGATGAATTCGCACATACTCTCGAGATGTTGAACAACGCGCCCGCATCACTGAAACTGGTCATTGCCGGTAGCCACGACACTTTACTCGACGAAGGACTTGCCGATCACCTACAGCGCGAAGCCCAAGCCGCTGCTAAACCGCGCTACGGATCGTTCCACGATGATGGCTGGAAACGTGTTTCGAGAGACACCGTACAGGCATTTAAAGCCAAGATAGCACTACTACAGGGCCATCGCTCGAGTGGTGCGTCTTCCGATGGCTTGGATGGTCCCGACACTGGCCTGCACTACCTGACCGAAGGCATACATAAATTCTATCTTACGATGGGAGGCGTTCTAACGGTCTATGCGAGCGCTTATACTCCACGATCAGGCCGCTGGGGCTTCCAATTTGACCGCGGTGATCATGACTTCAATATTCAACCGGATGTCGATGTTGTTGTGACCCATGGGCCACCCAAGGGATTGTTGGACCGGACTTGCTTAAAGACAAGTGCCGGTTGCGAGGTATTGCGGGAGGCTATCGAGGAGGCGAGGCCGCGTATCCATTGCTTCGGTCACGTGCCGGCTGGATGGGGTGCGGCTTTGGGTAGCTGGAAGATGCCAAAATCACAGAACGAGACTTTGGATATGGATACCTCAGTCTGGATGAAGCGTAAGGGTCAATTTGATGGTGATGGACTGAGATCTGTATCGCCACGACCAAAGAATCACGCAATGCTTGGAAAGTTGGAGATTATTGAGAACATGGCTACGTTGAAGCCAGACCCTTTCGATGACCCGAATATTTCAGAGACCAAGAGAGGAAAAACTAAGGACTTGATGGCCAAGGGCTGTTGCGAGGTTGATCTCTGTCCGGATATTGATACACCTTCGGCGGCGGGCGAAAAGACACTATTCGTTAATGGGTCATTGACTGATCATGCTGATCGACCTATCAACTACCCGTGGTTGATACATGTAGATTTGGAGGCAGTAGGCTCGCATTTAGCTTCAGGAAAACCCTAGAATTAGATCAAGACTACACATGGAATCACAGCACAGTTAATAGCAATACAGGCACCAACAATTTAAGCAGAATATGGTATTTTTCTTTTGTAGCTAACTTCGCATGTTCGGGTTCTTTTAGGGAAATAGTCGTCGGTTGTCATGATCGAGTTGTCGTGTTTACCGGGGATTATAGTTGCAGTGAATTGAATTCTTAGAAGAATCTAAGGACACCGACCAAGAAAGTTGCAACAAGAGCACTAGTCGAGTAAGATGTGACCTCGCCAGCGTTGATAATAGGGTCATCAGAGCCGCCCTTGACAACATCGGTAGCAGAGGCAGCACCAGAAGCAGAGGCTGTGCCGCTAGTGACAGCAGCAGAAGAATCAGCCTGTGAAGCGGCAGCTTTGGTGCAAAGTCTAGTTCCAGCGGCGATAATATCACCCAGATCGTTAGGAGTGCAATGCATAGTTAGGCAACCAACCTAGAAGAACTGTAAGTTAGTACTCATTTTTTTCTTCTACGAGAAAGATGATAGGCCAGGAAGACTCAAACTAGATAGTCACTGTAGTCTAATGATTGTGGGAGTCTTACCATGACAAGATCAGATGCCATTCTAGACTGGTTTTCAGCCTTGCATGAGCAGCTAGAGTCCATTAGATCACAGCCAAGGCGTTTGATAGCCGAAGTTAGACAAGAGATCTAGTAGGTCATCGCATTTGTGAGTTAGCTTAACGTCTTTAATGATGAGGTTTATGAGAAACTTACGCCGCATTCAGGAACACCATCAAACTGAGCTGTGACAAGACTAACGGAGGCAGCAGCCAGGAGAGTGGCAGTGGAGAACTTCATTGTGAAGGTCACGTGTGACAAAAGAAGGACGAGAAAGAAAGATAGAATATGAGGAGAGATGGATGAAAGGAAAGACGAGTTGACTAGGAACTTGATGATGCCAGTCGTTGATGTGAAAGAAAGAAAAGAAGAGAGAGAGAAAGAGATGAAGGGGAAGAAGAGAAAAGGAAAAAAGAAAGCAGGTCTCGTAAAAATTAATACTCGCAAGAAATTGTGGCTCGTAGCAAACGCCCCGACAAGAACGGAAGGCACAAAATGTTCGGCGACCTTTTGTAACTGGGAGGGCAACGGAAAAAGAGTTTAGTTGCTCATCTTGTTACTGAACAGTTTGGGAAGGAGGAGGTGTACGCACACATGATCTAACGCACAAAATAATAACATCTTGCACAATTTGGCCATCTTTGTAGATTTTTATTTGTCCAAGTGATGGACTTAAGGAAGGCACGATATGTCGATATGTCACTGCCATGGTGGCTACGAAAGTGTCTCAAACTTGCTTGATAAACAAGCCATCCATAAATGTAAACACGTGAGATGCACGTGAGATTGAAGATTGAAATCCATGACTTTGATGAATATGGGATACTGAGATCATAGTCGTTGTCAACAATAACAACGATGCCAAAGTGAACGCATAATAGTGGGAATCTTTGTATTGTAAAACGCCAAGACGGGAGCATGCTGGCAGTTCCTGTGAAACAAAGTAATAGCTTTGTGAGACTAGTTCTCGCGGAATACTTTACGCTGCTGTTCTATTTAGAAACGTTTATCTACCAGTTCAGTTGGTAGTGAGCGATGTCTGTGCGACATTGATTCCGTGGTAGGGTTTGGGGGTTTCAGCCGCCACTTGGCGATCTCTATTACTTATCGACAACAGATCTGACTTGAGCATAACGAATGCTAAGTGGACAAAGGAAGTGAGTTCGATACTACATATAAAGAGGTAATCAAATTCATATATAATACATTCATTCAGTTCAATGATCAGCTGTCCGTTACTATCAATCGCCCATCACCATCACTTATGTATAACAAAGATACGATGTTTCTACACTCAATATGCTGTGCTATCCAAGTATCATCTTACAGACAATCATTTCATTGAATATTGAATGCATGATAAGCTAAGACTATGGTATCATCAAGCCTGTCAGTTGTCAAATTCCCTGTCGCTTGTCAGAATCGCCAATCCCTAGCCGACCATTCAGCACGACGAAGCAGAGCCTCCTCCATAGAGAGAATGATACAATCAACAGGGTAACTATGCCATTGATATATGCAGATGAAGTAAAGCATATGCTATATCAGTATTGACTTTACTACCACTGAAATATCTAGTGATATCAGTAATTAGTTTCTTTTGGGCTTCGACTACTAAGAAATCCTTCGTTCATTGTCAGTGCTCATTTTGGCCTAGCGGTCTCAACTGTATTTTTTTCCCCGCACTTCATATGCTATGCTATCTACCGTATTGACTCTAAAAAAAAGCACAATCTTCTTCTAAAGAGAAAAAACCTAATGTGACATGAAGATGCTACATCGTGACACACGATACCATTGACGACGAATAGCAACTGTAACAACAAGCGAGGTCGCGAGAAATGGCTCGATCCAGAGCCGAGAAGGCATCCTGCTTAGGTAAACAAAGTAGAGACAAAACGGGGCATTCAAAATCAGAGGTGCGGAGAGCGAAATATTCGTGATGCTTACCAATGAATTAGTATTTACCCTTGTAAATGCGCCGGCTAACATAAACCCAAAAAAATACGGCCAAGGAGGGGATTTATCCGCCGCCTTTATTCTTCTCTCTAAATCTTTATTCTCCTCCTACTGGCATTCTCATGTCTGGCCGATCAAAGACGCCTCAAGATATAAAAATGCTCCACGACACGTCATTCTAGCCCTTTCTAGGCCCATCAAAGCCCACACTCAAAGCTGGCCCGCCATCCGAGTGAAACCTAACGGTTGCTTCGAGAGCATGTACATACATGCAGACTGACTTTCTAGTTTAGTCTATATAGGCTCGGGCTGCAGTGTAGCTCATGCTGTCTAACCAGAGCCCTGCAGGTGCTAGCCTACAAATCAGTCCTAAGCTTGATGATATCGGTGCTTAGGATGCAAGGCGCCGATCCATGTTTGGATTACAGAAGCTTACATAAACGTAAAGGCGAGCTTCCTCGGCTGCTGAACAAGGCAAATAAAGAATATAACTAGTAAAGAGACATAGAAATGGATCTCGAGAGGTGGGCCGAAGTATGATTTGGAGAAGATATGCCAGTAGTTCAAGTAAATACCCCAACATCTATTATTTATCTGTTCCATCTGTATTCTACGCGCAAAGAAAAACTAAACTTGTCGAGTTGTGACGAGTATCGACTATTTGTATTCCTCTTCCTTAGTTTTCTTCTGGAACCTTTCGTGGCTAGAGAACAAACAAGCATACATAACTATACACCAAGCAGTAATATATCCCTTTATATTATATCCATCTCATCTTATCTGCCATAATGGGTTCTTTAGTAACGCCACCACCGAAGCTACTAGACCTAACCATCGACAACATCACGCCAAACACAAACGTCATCAACGCACAATGCAGTAGCCCACGGCTTCGCTATGTGATGGAGCGTCTCGTCACGCACTTGCACGACTTTGCCCGTGAAACACGGCTAAGTACCGACGAATGGATGACGGCGCTGAATTTCCTAATGGCCTGCGGCAAGATATCATCCGACGTGCGACATGTAGGTTTGCTATGTTCATCATTCACTCTCAAAGAATCAATGAAGAGCTCTCATACTAACAGCTTCATGTTAACGCCTCTTTAGGAGTTCATCTTGCTATCAGATATACTCGGCCTGTCGTTGCTGATTGACAGTATCAACCACCCGAAGCCAACCGGCACTACTGAAGGCTCCGTGCTCGGCCCTTTCCATACACACGATGCGCCTGTGCTCTCAAACGGTGCTACCATGACTAGCGACCCAGAAGGAATCCCATTGTTAGCCGTGTGTATTATTAAGGACAAGTTCGGCAACCCCATTCCCGGCGTCAAAATCGACATCTGGGAGACCGATAGCTCCGGCCACTACGATGTGCAACATTCGGAACGCGACGAACCTTCTGAGCGCTGCGTCATGGTTTCCGATGATCAGGGCATGTTCTGGTTTAAAGGTATCAAGCCAGTCAGCTACCCTATCCCTAACGACGGCCCCGTCGGAAAGCTACTAGCTTTGCTTGGACGGCATTGCTGGAGACCAGCGCATATGCACTTCATGTTTGAGAAGAAAGGCTGGGATCATCTCATCACGTGAGTTATACCCATCTACAGCCATCGAAACACAGATACGAGCAGAATCATCGTATCTTGACTGACATGACACTCTAACACTTCAATCTCAAAAAATAGAGCCCTCTATGTGCGGGGTGATCCTTATGAAACCTCCGATGCGGTATTCGGTGTCAAGCAGAGCCTTATCGTGGACCTGAATACGGTCGATGCCGAGAAGGCACAGAAATACGGAATGAAAGAGGGCGATTTGCTTCTGGAACATGAGTTTGTGCTTGTCTCGCAAGAAGAGACTCAGCGATTACGCGATGAAAATGCTTTGAAGGCTCTAGAAGATCTTGGCCTGACTATGAAACTCGTCGCTCATCTTCCGGTTCCAGAGGTTGACTGATATATCATGGTAACTAAATTTGATGTCTATATGTACAAAGAAATGTCTAAAAGAGAAATGCTACAATGTTTGTTATACATAATGAGAGAACCCTACTCGTGTCCTCATCTACACAGCTCAA
Organism: Davidsoniella australis; assembly: GCA_009806335.1. NCBI lineage: Eukaryota > Fungi > Ascomycota > Sordariomycetes > Microascales > Ceratocystidaceae > Davidsoniella > Davidsoniella australis. The sequence continues at coordinate 22,020 of RHLR01000022.1, forward strand.
TGTCCTCCCGGCCCATTCTTGACTAATTGCATGACATTCCTAAGATATCCAGCGTGGCCTCCGAACTGAGTCACAACTTGGTCCAGATCAATCTTATTCAATGGCTGTTCTTGCGTACGACCCAACAGACAGGTGTTCCTCGTAGATGGTATACGCAGCATTTCCGTCTCAATTTTGAAACCGCAAGCCTCGCCAATCTGTGCCACCCAATCAACGAGCGAGGCATAAGACGACTTGGGCTTAGTCTTATCGCGTGGTGGAAGAGCACGGAACCGATTTCCGGCGAGATTGTGACTACAGCAGGGAATCGCTATGAATGGACAGTCAGAGTATGCAGCAATCAAGGGCGTCCATGGTGTGAGTTCGTCCGCATGGTTGGAGATAATGAAAGTGCCCTTGGGAAAGACGCCATTGTGTAGGAGGGAAAAATCTTTGTCATCTGATGATGATTCTATGATATCACCAACAAGAGCAGGTAATAGCACTTTGGTCTGAAGAGGCTCTTCGTCACCTTCAAATGGTGGAGGCTCTTTATAGATAGTCCAGGATTTCCTATTACGAGCATCAAAACCCCAACCCTGATAGCCCTCTTGTCGTAGTATATACACAAGCAGGCCGTTTCCACAGCCAATATCTACAAAGCCTGGGAATGGCAAACCCTTCTCCACATACATATCGTTCCATAACTCGATCAAGAAGGCAGTAATTCCCAGATCTTCGAATACGTGCTTGGTTGGATCAGTGGTCTCTAACCAAGAGTTTACTAATACACTAGCGTACTTCATCTTCAACTCGGCATATTTGTTCTGGAAGCGCGGTTGCGGGATGACTACGTCATGGTGCACACGCTTCTTGTAGCCAGCAGCTTGGCCCTTGCCATGCTTATATAACTCTGAAAGTAACCGCAAGGCAGTACGGCCAAGTTTGACATCTTCTTTGAGTGTCTCATCGAAGTGTAGGAAATGTACAGAGACAGTACCAGTTTGTTCCGAAGGGAGCCAGCGGTGCAAGTGGGCTACGCCTCTAACATTTGGGTGGTAATACGGCAGGGAATCTTGCTCGCCGTGTGGGATATAGAGAATCAGCGACCAGATCGAACCGTCTGTATCGGTCTTAGTGTACCATAGACATGTCTGATCCAGCGGATCGTCACGAAGTGTGTTCCGAGGCACTAAGATGCGTACCATGAGTCTGGTAATCTCGTAGCCCTGGAACTCTGGTATATATTCTAGGGAAGGCTTTGCCTTGCTGGCCTTTCGCACGCTGTCTAGGTCGAATGGTCCATCACGCTGATCCAGGAGTATATCTGCACGGAAGAGCCATGATGTGTTAATGTTTGGATTCTTGATGAAATTGAGCATCACTCGGTCAAAGATCTCAGGAGGAAAGGTACAGTCCTGGCACAACATAGGCGTCCATACGGCGGATGAATACGAGCCTACAGAAGTAGACATTGCAACGGGATCTATATAGCCTGGTGTAGCAGCGGCAACAGCAACATTGGCGTTCTTGCTATGATCGACGAGCAGGGGTTCTGCGTCGCTTGAGTACGGTTGTGCCATGTTTGGCAAGCGGAGGCTGACTAGGCCAGCTGATGCGATGAGGGGGCAGAAGCGTCTAGACGGGAGGTTAGGTGTATAGAGGGTGTAAGTAGAGGGTGTAAGTAAGTCTCCATATCGAGGAAACGGAAACGATCGGGCGACGGAGATGGAGGGTAGTCGAGCCAACAGCTGGCACCGATATCTCATAAATGTGATGAGAACGACTTGATGAGTGGCTGGGCTTATGGAGTTGACCGCTTCTTACGGCTCGTCCTAGTACACTAGAGTATGACTGGAAAAATAGAAGGACTGATAGACGCTGAAATCTGACAGCTATCTTGACTGCCAATATTGGTGATCAGCTGCATTGTTTTCATCTTCATATGTTGTGGTGGAGCTGAAGCCTGTGTTGATTTTGCAGGGTTAGTGGATAGTGGAAACCAACGAGTAAACGAACCAATGGTCGAATGAGCCTGTTAGTGTACAATATTTGTTTTTGTAGGTACCTAGTACTGTGCCGTATAAGTTTGCCAAGTCAAGCCAGCTTAGGAGAAGCCCCTCTTCCCTTGTAGGGTTTACGACTCACTTTACGATTTCACCTCTTGTTTTAGTAGGCCCAACAGAAAGAAGCGTAAAGCATACAGACAGTTTGTAGTCTGAGAGATTGCAGCTTCAGTTCCGGGCCCTGATTGCCACGCCAGGTTATCGTGAAGTGATGTGTTCCTACAAGCGAGACGCTGCATTGCCAGCCTGGCGGACTGGATGTCTTTGTCGCTGTCCGGCGATCATTTGATGATCCGGCAACAAAGCAAGGAACCAACTAACCGTATGGGACACTGTATAGCAGTGTCTGTGCCATATACCTACTAATACTTTAGATACGCCCCGCTGTAGTCACTACTTACTAAAGAGAGACCCGCCCTGGCGTAAGCGAGTTAGTGGGCATTGCTGGTACATTTGCCATTTACAGGTACCTCAATTGACGTACTAGTGCCCCCTGCAGCATTTATGTACTGTGGATGTACCCTTGTGTTCATACAGACATAGCTCATCGGTTTTGAGCGCCTTTTCCGTTCAGCTGTGATGTGATGCTGATAGATGTGATGTGACTAATGTAGCAAAACAAATAACACCTGTGCTTCGAAAATTACAATCAAGTAGTACATTTGTACACAAGCAATCAAAACAAACATCGCACACAGTGGAAAAGGCCGTCTTCGGCAGACCACTTGGCTGGGGAAAGGATGGCTGCCGGTTGATGACTGTACGCTCTCAAGTGGTATGACTGTTTTCACGCTGTCTTGAGACGAACGCATGATTTGTTGTAAGTGTGCCTCACAAGTATTCGGTTGACATCATCGCACTTTTTTCTGCTGCAGCCTTGTAGCTCTGTTTGACTAGTAAAAGAACAGCCAAGCAAGATGGAGCTCCGGTACATGGTACATTTGTACATCAGCGACCCGCTTTTTCTCTGAGATCCCCAAGGCACGTGACCTGTAACATACTCTCATTTCACGTGCAGCACGCCCATTTAGACTGTTCTTGGATGACCCTAACGAGCTAACCCACGGTGTTTTCTATGACGGGGAACGGAGAGGCGTACCGAGCAAGGTCGTGGAAGGCCTTGCCTTGGATAAAATTCCGCCACTTCCTCTCCTTCCTTTTTCTTCCCTCCTTTTCTTCCTCACTTCAAACCATCTTAAATACACAAGGCTTTGGCTTTCCCATTTCTCAACGACTTTTGATATCGCCCATACCTACAACTAATTCTTCCGTTTTATCTCAGCGAGGCACATCTTCTAGTTGTCTGTCGCTATTTCCTGATCGTTGATACAAAACCCGTTCTCCCAATAACCCCCCAACACCCGAGTTTATGTCTATCGAAAATCTCAAGACCTACGGTACGCCTTTTCCGCTCCCGAAATCTATACTCATTCTCCCCGCTTTATGATTGAATCTTCACCATCAAATGGCACAAACATGAGTAATTCTGCATGTTTTATGCTTTTTATCGCTGTGATTTAAGCACTTGTAGCGCAAGCGAACAAGAAAAAAAACGCCCCTCCCACACTCAATAGTCCGGCTTTTCTTTGGTGCCACCCCTCTTTCAATCTACTTTCAGCCTCGAATCCGTCGGGTTCCTCAGCCTCACGATACACTCTAGCTGCATCGTCGCATCATAGCTAACTTTTTTTGTTTTGCGTTTCTATAGACCCCTTCGCCGAAGCCGACGAAGATACTGGTGAGACTAAGGCGACCCAAAACTACATTCACATTAGAATTCAACGTAAGTAAATTTAATCGATCGCTATCTTAGAGAAGCTTAAAATGATCTTAACAAATACTCTAGAACGCAATGGCCGCAAGACCTTGACTACTGTCCAGGGCCTGCCCTCGCAGTTCGACCGCAAGAAAATTCTGAAGGTCATAAAGAAGAAGTTTGGTATGTTTACATTCGCCACGACACCCTCTGTGTATATTCATACTAACTAGTACCGCTTTAAGCCTGCAACGGCACCGTTGTCCATGACGAGGAGATGGGTGATGTCATCCAGCTCCAGGGCGATCAGCGCAACGATGTTCGTAGCTTCCTAATCGACAAGATTGATGGTCTTGAGTTGGATCCCAACACCATCAAGATTCACGGTTTCTAAGCTCTGTCTGCTCTTTGGGTCCGCCGCTATACTTTTGGCTTGTGGCTTATACGATATACTCGTACTTCATTGACGCGAGTAGTTAAGCCGCTCCAACTATAGTAAGAGAATCGAACTTTCTAAACGCGGTGAAATCCTGCGGAAAGCATTATCTCCAGCGCCCGTCCCAGAGTTGGTGTCAGATACAATACAGAAATGCAATCTTCCCTACGAGAAGATAAGATGCTGTAAATGTAATGTTGCCTAGCAGATCTCTAGAAATTGCATAATTGACGCCATAGCTCCATAGCTTCCTGAGTCTTAAACGGCATATTGCATATTGTATCTTGCATCATTAGGAGATGAGCAGTGCAGATGATGGGTTATCGTGATTTATCACTGCTTCAGAAAGACGATGCCAATATCTCTTGTAAGGTGGAAACTCAATGCGACTAGATGCCGTATCCTGTCTCTCTTGTTTTGGACTAGGATAATGTGCCTGAGTAAACCAATGTATCGTGTTGTTTTGTTTTTCTCGTCATGAAATTAGACTTGAGGTTGGTTTCTTATATCGTTTGTTTTATTAGTCAGAACATGAAGGCGCGAGTATTCAATGCCGTTACCTATCAATAAATATGACTACAAATTTGAGATCATTTCCAGTTATATTACATTACATAACATATGAACATGATAATAGTTTTATTAATATGTATGTTATCGAAGATGGATTTGAAAAAATATATATATATATATATATGAAACGGAAGGGGTATAAAGGGCAACTAATAATAAAGAAATACAAGACATGTAACAGCAAGGAAGGAATTATCATGACAGACAATAATTTGACGAAAGAAAAAGAGCAAATAGATACGAGTTGAATCCGAAGTGTTCCAGAATAGTAAGAATGGGAAGAGGCCGGGGAATAGAGAAGTAGTGATATTCGATGTAATTTGAACACCCTGAAATATAATCATCTTCTTTCTTTTACGTTTGTAGAGGTTGATAGTCTCGCAATGAAGCTCTGAGTCGTCCGAGTAACCTGAGGAACTGGACAAATAGTAAACGTGAGTAGATAACGAGAGGAATATCGGGAAGATCGGTTCGTGAAGCGTAGGAAACGAAGAGTAGTGAGACCATGCTGATCGAGCTGGCAATAGAGAAAACATTGATAACCGTGATTGTTTCTTTGCGGATGTTTATTTTCTGGTGGGTGACGTGATAGACGCCGGTGAGTACCTAGAGAACAGGGAAAAAGATATGAGTTAGTAAATTAGGGCGACATATGCCAGGAAGAAAGTGAGAGACATACAGCACTAATAGCAATCCAGGCAGGGAGGAATAGTCGTAGATCGTGGAAAGCCCCGAAGAGCTTGAGAGCCGTGTTGGTGACATAGAAGTTGACAGCATTGATAGAAAGTAGACGAACGATAGTCGCCTGAGGAGTGTAGTTGATAAGCCTATATACACATAGAGCGTTGTGTTAGTAAATGTGCTTGGTATACTCGGTTGACATGTGATTCTAAAGACATACCATCGTGACATGAGACAGTCGGCAAAAAAGAAAGAAAGATAGCCGGCAGCAAAGCACTACAGGGTTTGGTTAGCAAGGGCGATATACGTTACGGTTACGGTCATTATGTTCACTAACTTACCCACATGGATGCCAATGATATCTCAGTACGAGGAAAGGCAGAAGACTCGTCCCCCGGAAGCATCTGATCGAGCAACTGAAGAGCCGGCCGCCATCCATAGATGATAGCCGGGAAGATACTAATCAAGCGGCCTAGAAACAACCATAGATGCCAACTCTTAGGAACATTAAGGATGACTGCCACGCGGGGCGCCAGTAACGAGGCCTGGATGACACCATCGCTAGACTTATTCTTAGCTGCCGCCTCGGCAATGGCTGCCGAAAGCGACTTGTTAGGTGGTATCTTCATGCCGTAGTCTGGCGGACGAAATGGCGCCGAAGACGCCGTTGACGGAGATCCCACGGCGATGGCAGTTGCGCCTGATGAGATAGCTGCGCTAAGCGTACCGTGCATATGATGGTTACCGCTATTATTGAGGACAGAGCCGTGCTTCTTATGCGCCGAAGCTAAGGAAGAACCGCCGCTGGAGGTTGCTAGTAGAGGGACTCGTAGACGGATGCTACCGCCGGATGCGCCATTGACGGGATTGGTCGACGTGGCGGTCGTCGAAGAAGAACCGGCCGTAGCTTGGTGGCTTGATCCCAATGCGGGCGTGGACACGGCGACGTCAAAAGGCGGCGGTGGATCGTCGAGGTTGACGAAGCTGGAGCGGCTCATGGCACGCAGTTCGACTGAGAACACAGCCCAGAGTCAATATGAAAGTAGGGATGTGAACGGTGGTTTCACTAGAAAAGGACATATAGCAAGGAATATATATACGTGGAGTTCTTGTATGAACAAATCGACGATGGCCTCTTCTTCGGGAGTCGGCCGGTTGTAGATACAACAAGGGATTACTGGTGACTTCGAGATAGATGGACAGGGCCGTGATGCAAGGCTGGCTAGCAAACTTCTAGTTGTCGAAATAGCTGTAAGGATGGGTATAATGGGCGCTGAGATCGATGTCTATGTAGTTTGATAGTGTAGTTTGTACAATGGACGTTGGATATGCCGTTTGCTGATAAACTAGATTTTCAGAACCTACGTGCAACGAAGCTTCTATCTATGAGGCCGTCACTCTGTCCAACTTGGTTGATGAGCTTATTTTCTGGGTGGGCGGGCGTGAAACACAAAAGTAAACAAAGTGATATGTATCTGCTGACTAAGATAATCCTATATAAACAAAACAAGTGAGTGGGAAGAACGGCTAATAAATGTAGACGGCAATAACAGTAGCACGATGCTTGGTTTCTGATATCTAATTAATTGAATACATAATGATATGTAAAGGTTGCCTTTTTTGATAGAGGAGAATTTCAATGCAAAAGTAATTAAAAATCAAAAGTGGTCAAAAAGTGCACTATAAAGTCGGGGGCTAAAGTAAGAAATTTCCACCTAGCGATTATTGGGTCTTTATTTCCTGCAATTAATACACTTAGGCATTTACTAAGAAAATGGAGAATACTGTGTATAACTATTGGAGTTTGAATTGGAGAATTCCTTATATTAATGAGAGTAACCAGGCAGATATCTCTATCTAATGTATACAGATATGTGTGTACAGATTTCAAGGACAATAGAGCAAAGCTTCGGCTCAGCAGTTGAAAGGAGGTTATTACCATACTGAGCTAACAGATACCAATCCTGATTTGAACGACACAAAAAATGATTCGCAGTGCGATTTAAGCGCTGACCTGCCACTGGGTTTGTTAATGTAGTTGTACGAATGTACATACAGATACATACATACAGTAAATGTCATACAGTAAATGCCATAAAACTTAGCTCAAAGCAAGCTTAAAGCACTTTTCCAACGGCCTGTAAAAAGCCCGCTATAACTGAAAAATAATAAAAAGAAAGAACAAGAACGGTCGAGCTGGCCCCACATTTGACAACCACTAGACGGCTAAATGGTTTTACCGACTGCCACTGCCAAATTTTGATGTAGGAACGAAGCTATCACGAGATTTGATATGATAACGTCTAGGTAGAACGACGAAGAGAATAGCGAGTCTTCATGCTTGGGCTATTTTAATAACAGATGCTGGCTTATATTTGTCTCTCTTCGTCTCTCTCTCCAAAACTGATCACATCACCTCTAAACTAACCATATTTTGTCCTTCCTACTCCTCCTCTTCGATTTTCTACTGAAAAACCATGGCTTCACGGCTTGCACCGCTGGCCAGACCGGCCCTGGGCGGCACGAGACAGTCTCTGCGCCCCTTGCTTCGAGTTATTCCTAGAGATATTGTGCTCGGCGTACGATGGTCGTCCAAGGACTCTACTCTTGGCAAGCGCATGCAAGCGCATGCTCGGAAATCAGAATCACCCACCGTTTCTCAGCGGGCACGAAACGATGCCATGGGCAGCAAAGACAGAGATATGTTAATGCCCGGTACGTTCTTTTCTTTCACTCTTACTGAACCTCGGTATATCCATATAACTAGAGATCGGCCGCAATGTGCTGGTTACTGACATGTGACTTCCCCATCAGGCACCTTTGTCGCTGCTCCGTTCAACGCCATCTCTCTCGCTAAGCAGCCAATGTACCAATACGAGCGTCTAAAGGCTTGGGGCCAGAACTATGCCTACCGTGTGATGCTATGGTGGACATCTAAGAAAGGCTTGACCAGTCCCGCCGCCTACAAAGCAGATTCGCATTCACAAATCATCAGCGCTGCCCTACAACTGCACCGGGACGTGAACACCGCCATGGCCGCGGGCGACAATACGACCCTACAACGTCTATGCGGTGCCTCGCTCTACTCAACTTTCGCTAGCACGATCGACCGTCGCAAAATCCAGGACCGCTACAAGTGGACGCTAGAACGTGTCGTCGGTAGTCCCAAGGTCGTCTCGTGGCGCATCATGCAGATGCCTACCGACCTCGGCATCATGCGGCAATTGGTTGTCGTGCGCATCACGAGTGTTCAGATCTTGACTAAGATCGATCCCATCACTGGTGCTCTCATTGAGGATTCACGCAAGGTACATCATCGTGCCGAGAACTTGATGCTATACAGCACACTCAACGAGAAGACTTACGAAAAGGGCGTGTGGTATCTGTATGGTTACATGCCTGATACTACTCCTGAGAGCTGGAAGGTCGAGTCGGCGCGCTTTGAGGCCCTGGCTCGCATGGCTGTACAAAAGTACAAGGAGACCAAGGGCAAGAACATTGCTGCTCGGTAGTTGAGCTTGGGGGTAACCTTTGGAGGGGCGGTTGGGCACGTGGATAGAAACTCATGTTGTGAAATTGAACAGCATATGAGTGTGTATTTGTAATATAACATGTAAAAATCATCAGAAGATGAGATGGAGAGGAAGCCAGGCCTTTGGCATGTATCAACACCTGTATTTAACATTGGATTAATAGCACTATTCACTTCGTGTTACGTTTTAATAGGAACTTGAAAAGTGTGACAATAAGATATAATCAAATCGCAAACATGTATATTTTATATGCTTCACCATTTCCTTCTACCATTAAATTTGGGTATTACTATGAGTAGACAGTCTTAGGTATTGTCAACTCTATTGAGTAGCGCATTTCCATTTACACTCCTATAGAAGCCTATCCCTGCTTACTACAACAGTAGAGTCAGTTGTTAAGACGTCAGTCAACCTTGATGTTCATCGCGGTAAACTAAATCCGAGTTCTTGCCTTAGAAGAACTTGCCAGGGGGAACTTCCACCTTAGTAACGTTGTTATCATCAGACTCGACCGAACCGCCGTGGTAGTTCTCAGGAATGACGAACGGAATAGGCTTATCCAGATCAGTGAAGGGGGTTCCATTACGCTTAGAGATAATGCGGTTAATGCCCATGCGGAAACCAGCAGCAAGGAAACCCCAAGCGATACCACCGAATGGCGCAGCGACGAAAGCACCAAAAACACCCCAATCACCGGTAGTCAAACCCTTCTCGATCAGAAGCAGGTCCGCACCACCCTGAACACTACCGTAGTAGCCACAGCCGAAGATGAAGACGGTGAGAATACCACCGAGACCACCAACGACGATGTCAAAACCACGTAGGAAGTACAGGCGATCCCACAGACCGAGCATCATGATGGGAACAACGGCAGCGGACAGAAGATCGGAAATCAGGTAAATCTGTAGCACGGAGGGAGCCTTGAGCGCAATGGCAACGATAGGCACCATGACCACGATGACCATGATACGGATGTACCAGATGTTAAGCTTGTTGCGGAAGAAATCGTTGGACGCAGAAGACACCATAGCAGACTGCAGCGAATCAAAGGCCGCAGTAGACATGGCAACAGCCAAGACCAGCACAACGCCAACAACCCAAGTCGGCAGCTGTTCAAGCAGCACGAAGAAGGACACGGAGGGATCCTCGTCCTCGGCACCGGTGTAAAGACCAGCCCATACAGCGATGATGCCGGTCATACCGACTAGGGTCAGAACACAGGTAACGACAACGGCAGCAATGCTAGCACCGATCCACAGGTCCTTGTCGGTCTTGGATGCAAATGTACGCAACCAGAAGGACGATAGGAAGAAGTTGTTGGTGATGATGCATACAGGCAAGATGTACAGAAGCTGCCAGCCGAGAAGGTTGGCCTTTAGCAGACCAGACTCGTCGATCAGAGAGCGATCGATATCAGTGGTAGTACCAATAGAGATACTTGCAAGGACAACCAAGGCAATGATCATGACACCCTGAATAGTATCGGTGAAGAAAGAGATACGGAAACCACCCAGAGCTTAGAGGATGTTAGAACCATGTTCAAAGAAGCAAAAGTCGGAGATATTGAGTGGTACTTACAGGTGTAGATAGTAGTGACAACACATTCGACAATGATGGCAGTGAGGCCGTTCAGACCGGTCAGAGTGTTGATGACCTGACCGATGGCAGACAGCTCAGAGACCATGTACAGGAAAAGTGTGAAGAGTGTCATGAAACTGAGGTACAGCGAGGCAACGATGCCGAAGCGCTCACGAGTCCACTCAGTCAAAACGAAACCGTCAGGGCATCTCTTGCGAATCAAGCTACCGAAGTATGCAAAGACAATCATGGGAACACCACAAGAAAGTGAGTAGATGATCATACCCTGGACACCAGTGATAGTGGCCATTTCAGGGTACGAGAAGAAGATACCAGAACCAAGACCTATTTCTATTAGCATAATCATCCCGGCAAAGCGGATGAGCGAGACGATGGAATGGAAAGGAGGAGGAGAAAGATAAAGGGTAGAGGTGGGGAAAAAAGAGGGTAGATCGAAGCGGCAGCACGTTTCCCACGCAAGAATTATCTTGATCGAGTATTACGGTACAGTCTCAGCATCAGATAGGTCGAGAGCCTAGCCCATCTCCAAGAAAATCTCATACCAAACGAGAGATATTTGGGTGGATGGGTCAGGCAGACTTCAAATCAGCGCCCGTAGTGAGCCGCGCCTTTCCTCTATACACATCACCAGATACATTTTTCAGGCCCGACGATGGGACAGAGGAAAGACTTGTCAATGGGAGACGAACCTATAGGTCTATATAGCATCAGTAGTCATGGAGTCTCGAGCCAAGTCAAGTTTGTTGTCATGAGCCCGCTGAATCTATATTCCAAGATTAAACGGACGATGGAGATAAAACAACGTTGGCTGAGATTATACGTAGAAGGGAAACCCAACCTAGCCGTAAGAGCCTGTATTCCAAGGCTTAGCGGCGCATGTCATAAAGAGATGCTTTACAATCCAAAGAAACAAAGGGCCGGTTTTCAGGTCCCAGAATGTCTATCGAACTGTCTCTCTCAACACAGTGAAGTGGTAAGAGGCGAAGATACCGGTAATGATACCAAGATAAAGCACGAATCTCGAATGAGATCACGCTGAAGAGAGAAGAATAACTATTGCTGCCGCTTGTAATCCTCCAACAAAGGGAAGAACATGCTAAACGAAGATGCGCAAGCTCAAAATATCCAACTACGGGGTGTCGCTGAAGAGAGGCTCCTTGGCTCAGTAAAGAGGAAGAGAATCTCTATACAGGACCCTTATATGGCAGATATCTCACCGCCAATGCGTAGCCAGAGTCTTCCAAGCTGTTGCAGACCACCACTCACCAGAGGCCATGAAATTCAGAGCCAGTGGCAGAGCTATAGCGCGGCAGGAGAGAGATTGTTAGTTGAGGCGTTCTTTTATGCTCGCCAATATCGCAAAATAGAAGACAAAAAACGCAGTGAACTGTCAACAAATCAAAGGACGCCGTAGTAAACTAGGATGCTAACCCGACTGAGTTCTGTTACTCGAGTAGAATGTGCCGGTCAGCTTGTGACGGTACGTCCACGAGATCGTGACACCCATAACCCTAAGAGATTGTTAGTGAACAAAGTCCCGTGATATCTCTCGGCGCAGACGGATAACTGGAGATAACGGTATATCGGACGTGATGATACATACAGAAAGGCCATGAGCGTGGTGTAGATTATGGCGTTAGACGCCTGTTGAGATGGCTGGTTGCTCATCGTTACGAGGTTATCGTTCGAAACACTTGAAGATTAAAAGAAATTCGAATAGAAAAAGAAGATATTGATATTAGAATCTCAAAGTTTTAGCTGAACTGCCTTAGAATAGTAACGACGACAACAAGCCTTGAATCAAGAAGAAACAAAACCGTGAGAGGGAGAAAAAAAGAAAAAAAAGAAAAAAAGAAAGATAAAATACAACTAGGGCCGAAGGAGACAGCGCTGGTTTTATAGTACGGCTTGAAAAGATAGGATAGGTTCCTACCGTTTCCGAAATGATCGTACAACATAGAGAAGAAAAAGAGACGAAATATCGCGCTTGTTTTTTCAATTGATAACTTTTACTACTACTATAAATTACTTTACTTGGCCTTGATTAAACGCGATCTAAGGCAAGATTTTTTCTTTGTAGGGAAGCTAGGCTCGGCCCTTTGAGTCAAAAAAAAAACAAGTTCAATTTTTCTTACTTAATCTTTCCGTGGTTTCTTCTTTTTCATCATGTTTTCGTTCATGCAGTTTTACTTGCCATGTTCAAGTGGATCTAGAACATGAACTAGTAAAGCTTTCGTTCTCGGACTGTATAAAGAGTTAAAGACCTGCTACACTCTAGAACGCCCTGTATTTAGTTCCGCGAGTAAAAGTAACTGGACAGTCAAGTAAGGCAGGATGGCTAATTCCAATTTCGCCTTGTTGCTTTGCATGGACTAGGCCATTTTACTAGTGCGATAAAACATCGTGAAGAAATACTATGAAAAATAATATCGGGTTGATGTTGACAGAATCGATCGGATTGCTTTATTTCTTCGGTGCGGAAAATAATTACGGCCTAGAAATAATTGATCCCTAGCTAGTATTCTCAGCCCGCTTAGCTGCGTGTATTAGCGGCTTGTCAAATCTAATCTTCCGGATTACTCTATTTGCTTCACTATAACTAGTTGTGGTTATCGCACCTAGATGCCAGAGCATTAAGTAATACAGCTTGTTGCGTGATACCGAGTCTTTGATTTCACCAATTCAGCCTCTGTGTTCATGTACATGCATATAGCAACACCTCGAATATATCATAGATAGAAGATATCCAGCCCGTATTGTGTAGTAACTGCGACACTCTTTAAATAGTGGCTGCTACACCTTGATATCGCCCGGCCAATAGGTTCAGTATATACAAAGTATCCTATCCTATTCGTTAATGAATTGCAAAGGGCTTATCAAAACAAAACAAAAACATGTGCGGGATGTCCGATCAAAGTTTTGAGGCGTGGAAACCAAGATTCATGGTATCTGCGTTCATATGTGCTTCTACCAGGAGTAGATGTCAAGCAATGCAATGCACTGACAGATTACATTTAGCATCCATCAATGATGTCTGTGCATTCTGGGCCCATCATTAATAACACCATTAGTCATGTATATGCACACTATCATTTACAGTTCATCACACACATACATGCTAGACATCACACAGGGGAGTATAAGCAACTAGGAGATGAAATAATTAATTATAAAGTTCTAGTTGGTTCAACTATCAGCGTATAGCCTTCTGCTAATTATCGCAAAGACGTCCACGCAAGAATATCAAGACGAGCTCCCGTTGGGGCTCAAGTATCAAGGTGAGCTCCCGGCGAGGGCCAGCCTATTAACCAAGATACTGCCCCGAATATCAAGGCGAGCTCTCGGTGAAGGCTACTCCGTTGACAAAGCCCAAGCCCCGGATATCAATCCAGCTTCCAGATGACGTGATATCAAGATGAGCTCTCGGCAAGGCTGATTTATAGCCATATGCTGCTCCCGAGAATGCAAATCCAGCTTCCAGATGACGTGATATCAAGATGAGCTCTCGGCAAGGCTAATTTATAGCCATGTGCTACTCCCGAGAATGCAAATCCAGCTTCCAGATGACGTATGAATAGGTGGCTTTACAATAAAGCCACCACAAAACCGAATTCGCTGATCCATATCCTAGTTTTCCGTTTGATCTCCAGAGTCTCCAGGGTCTCTCCCTCAACCGAAATTCACCTTCATGGTAAAAATTCGATTGTTTTGCCGTTTTCAAAATACCACAGTATTGAACTGGAGACAGAGCCATACTCCATCCCCCTCGCACTGCCCTAGCACCGCATGACTGAGCGTCAAGTCTTTGCTTCACTAGCTTTGGCTCTTCCCTCAACTTCATCGTTCACATGCTTTGACCTCTGGCCTTCACCTAACTCTCCAATACCGCTAGTTGCATGGTTGGTCGGATCGATAGGCTCATTCATGGGAGTGAATGGGTCATCGTGCCGCCATACAGTACGACTGGATTGCTTGCTACTACCTATTCTACCGTCAGATGCTACAAACACGAGGCTTGGTATGGGCCCTCCAAGCCGTCTATGCATGGCAATTGTCTCTCGTGATCTGAGAGATAGGTAGATGTCAGTAGGAAGACCTGCTCTCCATATGTTCGTCGGGTTTGATAGAATTAGGTGTGTCGGGCTCAAAGCGTCAAGGTTCAGGCCTTTTATTTGCCTATAGTTGACACCGAGACGACGCCTTGCATCAGCATTTGGATCACCTATAGCGAAAAGGCGCAAATATGTTAGAATTTAGATGTACAGAAGTATGTGAATGTTGGGTGATGACTAACGAGGATGAGAAGAAGAAGAAGGAGAAGATCCCTCCGCAGAATGGGGTCTAGTGAATAGCATTGGGAATATGATGCCAGTCGAGGTGTTCCTATGATTAATCAAACGATTAGTAACTCAAATATGCATATGAAAACATTAGATGTAATATAGTTCGAATGAGATAGGAGATACTTACGAGATGTACGGTCGTGGTAGTCAATAGCAGGAAACAAGAACGACGGTGATGTTTTCAAAAGACACTCTCAAATTTGAAAAGATGTCGAAAACAAAACAGAGACCAAGGGAGATAAAGGCGAGATATCAACAAGACCCAGCCAGATTTGACAAGAACTTGAAATGATAAATCGACACTACCTGGAGATAAACAAAGAAAAAAAATAGAAGTCACGCTCAATGTGTGACTCTAGGACAAGCAACGGCAAGAACCCCCATTGTGAAAGTTCATCATCAATGAAAACCGCAATGTGAGGTTCATGATGGGATGGCAAAAACAGTTGCGATACAATGTTGAGGTAAGTTTACCTCGTATCAGCAACAAGCCAGGCAGGGGAGGATCAAAAGATAAAGAGAGTGTTGTAAAGACAATACAAGCACACTCCCAAGGTAAATGTACCTTGTGTCGAAAAGGCAAAGGGAATGTCAATGGACTAAAGCAGAGACAAATCCAACTAAAAAGAGAACGATTAGTTATAGATCAGATTGTAAAGATGGAAGGTAGCCTAACGAGACAAGGTTGACTATGGCCTGTAAAGTATTATCAGGCAAAGGAATAAGACGGCATTTAACCTTGAGAGTTTCTCAAGGCATCCTATTGATGAATAAATGACAAATTTTTGTCAAAGAGAGGCGATGTTGAAAAAAAAATATGAAGGAGAGAAAGAAAGAAAAAGAAAAGGGAGAAAGAAACTCTTTATAAGAACAAGAACAATTTTTATCTTCTTTTCTTTGTGTGTGCTCCAAGCCCTAATACTGAATATAGAAAGAACTCTGGGGCTGAGGCACATGACATACTGTTCAAATAACCTAATTGTGCGTTATTTCATCTTTAAAACTGTAAAAATGAGGCTATCTTGATGAAAATGGTAGTTGCCATGATGAATATGGTAGGCAGTGGCTTACACAAGTATGGTTATTATTTATAACCCTATCTAACCCTTGCTAAAGTACGATGGTTAAGATCGTGATGGTATATCAACAATAGGAGGTGAATGAAGTCAAAATGTCGTAACAAAGTACTTTGAGTAATGATTCTCATGCTATCGAGATGAGTAGGATTAACAATAGCATATAACTCTATGATTTATATATTGAGTAGAGACATTGAACCCATTGTGTCTGTTGAGCGATTTACCCCGACTTCACCCGGCCAAGTTCTGAGGTCATCGTAACTCAAAAGCTCCAAGAATGCGCTTTGGCGAAGCTTGAAGCCGATTGAGAGATCCAAAAAACGAATGCGATTATTGCCGCGAAAGTATCCTATGCATTTACTTGCTAGCTGTTTGATGGTTTATTACCAAGTCCTAGTTCATCTATCCTCTTAGCGCATCGATAAGCGTTGTAGTCTTCTGCCATAATGAGGGCCACCTCGGCCGCCCTTGCGAAGGGCTTTTGGGGCCGCACGATGGAGCATATCCAGCGCCAGGTCCAGATTGGTGAGTTGACTGTACACTAAAGTGGATTATCCCCTGATAGAAATGACTACTGACATTGTATTTCCGTACGTTGTTTTAGTAACAAAGATGGAAAATATTCGTGGTCCCAGCGGCCCATATGTACTACAGCAATTTGAAGGGCCCGAAGACGTCGAAAGCATGAAGATGATGTGCGATCAAGAATTCGGCGGTTTCTCGACATCACAATCCGAATACGTTGAGACTGGTTCAAATAAAGGATATATGCGTTGGCACGGCGAGATCTCCGACAAACTACCCAAGGATCGCTTCAAGGTGAAGCGTAGCGGCTTTGCTGCATTCCGCACAGCAGACCAGAAACTTTCTGCCTTTGGCTATGGTAGATGGGACGTCGATCCATGGAACTACCTTGCACTGCGCGTCAAATCTGATAATCGGGCGTACTACGTCAATGTGATGGCTGAGTCTATCGTGCCCCAGGACGTCTTCCAACATCGCTTATTCGCAAAGCGGCCGGGCGAGTGGGAGACGGTGTTGATCGCCTGGAAAGATTTCATGCGTACGAATCATGGAATGATTATTGAACCCCAAAATCTGTTGATTAAGCAGAAGGTCTTGACGGTGGGAATCAGCTTGATAGACCGCAAGCCAGGTCCCTTCGATCTCTGCGTCGAGAAGATATGGGCGACAAATAACGTAGAGGATCACACGACAAGCGAAAAGAAGGCACTCGGCACTAATGGCCTGAAGAATCGACACGGAGAAAGTGTTACTTGGAGGATGGATTAAGATGGCAATATACAGAGCATGCTATACAGAGAATTATTAAAGAAAGATTGGTATCACAACAGAAGTTAAGGCTGAAAATAAAAGAGGCCAATTGTACATTAGGCTCCATTACATGGAAATTTATATAAGAATAGGGAGAGGTTTTAATGCTCTCAGTTATTTTGATTTAAACCACAATAACTTCTATGATGGATGTGGCAATGGTTTTGTTTATGAAATGCCGTAGACAAAAAAACAAGAAGCGCCGCTCTTGAAGGCGTATAGAATTCAACATGACCGGCTGAAACTGCCGATAAAAACAAACCACCGAATATTTTACAGAGATGATAAAGTGACCTGCTGGAAGAGAAATATATCACAGCAGATGATGACGCTAAAAGACAAAGAAGAGGGAGAGGCTGTGACCTAGGTGATATCTATATGTCGAGATAGGAAGAGAGTATATGTGAAGAAAAAGGTAGAAAAAAAAGTAGTGCTATCTAGATGGCTGGATCAGTGAAGCCATGGCCTGGATGTCACCTCAAATGGAATGACCATATCCATCATTCGTTTCATATGGTAGTGTTTGGCCTTAACCATTGAGATGGCCAACTCATTGGCTGGACACCGGATACCGATCTCCTTGGCACGGCGTACGAAATAGCCATTGATGAAGTCGATATCTGTAGGAAGGCCTCTCCGCACTTGGATGACCATCTTGCTAGTAGCTCCTCTACGATTACGCAGTTTGCCGAAACACTCCTTACGTAACCCTTCTCCATTTACGAGCACACGGAGGACGGGAGAGTGATGAAGCTCGGGCAAGTTGGCGATGACAACTTCAAGTTCGTTAACGAGATTGTTCACCATGCGGGAACCCCAGTTGTTCTGTGATAGCTGGTTGTAGCTGCAATCGAGGGCGACGCAGACTGGATCGATGACGGCGGAGAAAATCAGACTGCTTAGCTTCGAAGCAAGCCATGTATCGTAAAACGGCGTGATGGCGTTGAATTCGGGCGTGGCCTTGAAGGCATCTATCATGGTGTTCTTCACAAGCCGTGGGTCGTCGATGATGCCGAGAGGAGGGACGGTCGTAGTCAAGCGGGTGCGTAGTCTCTTGAGTTGATCCGGGTTGCTCCGATCCCACATCAGGCGAGAATCAACCTGGCCAAGGATATAAGAAGGCTGTCGTTCAGGGTCTGTGAAGATATGTTCGTTGAGCCTTTCAGCAAACCCTAGGCCGTCGTCGATCAGGCACACGGAGGTTTCCTTGGTTACACGCTCGGCTAAAGGCTTGAGATTCTGGAAACTTTCCATAGCTAAGCCTGTGACGAGCAGGTTCTTGATAGGTTTGTTGTCGTCCTCGGCCGCGCATTCTATTTTTGGAGGGTATTTGACTTTACGAGGGCTGACCTCGGTAAACAGCGGCGTCGTTTTTGATTTCTCGGATGTTGTCATACTGATGCTGGAGATTCTTGGCTATGAATACCGATGTCTGAGTAGCCCCGAGGACATGAAGATCTCCTGTTCCGAAGCGGGCCGGCCGCGACCCGGTGTCCGAAGCCATGACCGTAGGGATAGCTCCGGGGACCGTTGATTTATTGGTCGTATCGAAAGAAGAGCCATTGGGTCGAGTAGCACCATCTGTATCTTGTGACTGGGTGTCGGCGGTAACCGACTCGGTATTGACAGGAGTTGGCGTTCGTTGTGCCAGGCCGGATGAGAAGTCCCGTGCGGAACTTGGAAATACATGGTTGTAAACAAAAAGAACAACAGCACGACTAGTCCGCGGAGATTGAGACTTTGCCGACCCTAATTGAGCCGTGAAGTTGTTGCCCCGAGCCGCCGGACCGCTGGTCGCGTAGCTTCGAGTGACCGCCCGGCCAACAGCGGTGCTACCGTGATTGCATCGTGGGCGGATCTGAGGTATCCGAGCCGTAGCCCGCGGGGGGAGTAGAGCGGCCAGAGTGGCGGATTTTAGGGGCCGGAAGCAGAAATGGGTGCAGGTCTTTGGGTAGAGTGAGCAGACTCGATGCAGCAGTCAAGAGATCAAGAGAGAGAGGATATATGTGCCCTTGATTTTTTTTGGCAATAGGCGAGTGCTGATGCAACCACATGTAAATATGCTAGGCTAACTAAGAAAAGAAGCCGAATGGAGGTGAGCAACAGCAGAGTTTGTTCGTCTTTTCTTCGAGACGCTCCCTAGAACAAGCCAATGCAAGGAACTCAGTTAGCAAATCGTCAGCATAGCAGCCGAATTATTGGTAGTGGGCGGGCGGAAGTTGAGGGAAGAAGAGGCGTTAGAAGACGCTAGAGTATCGAGCACTAGATAATATGGGCAAGTAACCTCATTAAGCAAAAATAAACTTTTTCTCTGCGTAATTTTTTTATCGGCCATGAAGCCGGCCTTCGTCAAAGCCTGTAAAAGCTCTAAAAGCCAATGCCCCACCTATGACATATTTTGGTAGCCAATTGGCCAATGCATATAACGCGGCATGGACCCCGGATATCTGCATATCGATAGCCCAGTTAAGGCTGTCGGATCCCAACTTTTTTTTTGCGAACGACAAAGCACAACTTGCATGGCGTATATACGGTCGTCATCAAGCTATATCAACACGACAAAAATCCAGGGCGCATTCTCTTCAAAGTCTTAGATTCGACTGTATTATCACTGCCCAATATGGCGGTCCGCGACATTACGAAAGATCTCGATAAGCTCGATAGACAGCTTGATAAACTCGATGAGGCGCTGAAGCCTCTGTTCAAGACGCTGAACAACAGCGCTTCTAGCATGCCGCTCCTAGATCGCGCGAAACTCTTCACCTTAGCTAACTATGCGCTCGAGACGCTGATTTTCTGTACGTCGTAAATTGACACAACTAGGCATTCATTCTTTAGAGCCTTGATGGAACTATATACTAATACCATCTTGTAGCTGCACTACGGATTGACGGCGCCGATGCGATGAACCACCCCATCTTCCAAACCGAACTCAAGAGAGTAAAGCAGTACTTTGCCAAAATCGAAGCCGTGGAAAACCCACCACAGCAAGAAGCGCCTACCGCTAGAGTAAACACAGAAGCAGCCACCAGAATTATAAAGAATGGCTTGGTATGTTCACTTCAGACCCCGTATGTCTTGCTCTGTATATACTATAACCACTAACAGTTCCATTAGTCCGACGATCCTGTGATCAAGGCCAAGTTAGCCGAGCAGCTTGCCAAGGAGAAGGCAAAAGCGTTCATGAAGTCTCTCGGAAGTGCCAAGAGACCAGCTGATAGCGCCGAAGAAAGCGAGGGCAATGCCAGTGCCTCTAGCAATGCCAATAGCGCGCCGAAGAAGCGGAAAAGCATGGGAACCCAGTCCCTCAGCACTCGTACCAAGAGAGCATAGTGTTGATATATGTTTCGACACGGTATGCTCTGGCTTGTTATTTCGCTTTTTTTGGGACTATCTCTTTGGTTTATCTCGATTTTTTTAATGTCTGTGGATGTCCTAGTATTGGTAGGTCTCTGGTAGACAATCGGTCATTTTTTCTCATGTGTAGTGGCGTTCACTAGTCTTTATTCGCATCTTTATGATCATGATTTCATAAGTTTTTTTCTTGGTATGGCCATTAATAGAGCCTTTTGTCTTTGTTTTTGTTGAATAGCCCCAAAAGTATAATACAATTCAAAATAGAGCAATAATGACTTTGTATACATATATGCTCCTGTATGTACATACATACAATTTGCAGCAGGAGTGCTCCGAATATCAATATTCATCCCCGTTAAATCCGAATACCGCATATGTGCAAGGCTCGACATTCTTGGTACTTCGTCTGCTTATACCATTTTTTTTTTTAGGGTAAATAAAAATCCAGAAATGCAGCAAGTCTTCAGGGCCCTCATTCTAGCCAACCAGAAGTCGGCTAAAAAAAATACAAATATTCCCGGGTCCACACCACTGTAACTGCCCTAAAATGCATGCTGCAGGCAGTAAAGAGACGCAGCAAGATAAGGCCAAAGGCCCCTGCAAGAGCCGCCCAATTGACGACTAAAGTCTTCTGCACGTTTCTATTTTCTTTCTACTGAGCACTGATAGTTGTATTGCCGAGCGATCCTCAACAAAGAAATCACACGCTTGTACTTTTTTTCTCACCTCGATTCTTCATCATTTTTCTTCTCCTCCACCTTTTTCTTATATCAACGCATAACGAACTTCTCGGAAACACTTACTTTCGATCTTTTCATATCCTCCAAAACCCTTATCTTTTCTTCCTCTTCAAACCCACATCACCAATATTCATCATGGCTCGTCAGCGCTCTGCCGGTCGTGCTCGTCCTTCCATCTCCAAGCCTGCTGCCGCTCCGATGAGCCAGCAGAGCCGACCCGCGACTACTTATGCTCACCCCGGTGCTGCTCCTCCCGTAGCTCAACAGGCTTCCTCTGCCGGTCCCGGTCTCTTGGGCCAGATGGCCAGCACAGCCGCGTATGTCACACCCTCCATATATCTCTTCTCCAACTCAGTCACATATCCAACGTCTTCGTACAACATCAACATGACTTGACGATACCAAGGCCCCCCACGAATACACGCACTTACTAACATATAACGTACTCCCGTCTAGTGGTGTCGCCATCGGTTCCTCTATCGGCCACGCTATCGGCGGCATGTTCACCGGCGGCTCGGCTCCCGCTGAGACTCAGACCAACGCTGCTCCTACTCCCCAGCAGCAGTCTTATAACAACCAGCAGGCCGGCAACTGCGGCCCCGCTGTCCAGCAGTTCACCAAGTGCATGGACGAGCAGAACGGCAACATGCAGATCTGCAATTGGTACCTCGAGCAGCTAAAGGCTTGCCAGGCTGCTGCTGCTCCTTACTAAAAGGATATATTATTGAGCACTGAGAAGGTGACGGATGAGTAAATGCCCATTCCATCTATCATGTTGACACATGATAGACGAGCTATTAACGTACAATTAACTAGCTCGTCTCCCCATTGTGATCTACATCTTCCATTAAGAACTCCTTATATCCTTCGGTTCTTATGTCTCTCTACTCCTGCACTTGCTCAACTTCACTCTTACCAGACAACAAACAAATCTATATACTTTTGTTCTCCAGCCAGAAGTCTTGAAATTCTTTATCCTCTTTAACATCACAGTCATATACTCTCGTGTTTTTTTATTGCTTTTCATTTTATTTTCCTTTCATATTCTGTTAAGTTGTACATTGACACACATGATTCTCGTGTACTATTCCGCATATCTCTCTCCTAAACCTATTTCTCTTCCCTCTATTCATCTCATCCTTGATATGCACAAGGGGCTTGTATTACTATATCCACAAACAATGAATTTTTAAGATAAAAAAAGATAAAACGAGTACCACTTGAAATATGAACTCCTGAACTGAAATAGTTACTATGGAAAAATAAGGAAAAGAAAAGAAAAACTTTCGCTATTGCTCTTCTAGTATGTGCCACTAGATTATTAAGGTATAGAGAAGGAACAAATAAAAAGGAATATGACGGCCTCAACAGAATGGTATGTATGGCCTATGAAATGGCAATCAAAATAAGGACATGTTACTTTTTTTCATGTCGGGTATGCTCGCTCACTTGGTTGTGTAAAAGTTGTCGATAGAATAATAGGCAAGAATAAAATATGAATGATGGAGCCATAGAAGCACAGGTCGATCATTAAAAGCAGAGATAGTTGGTGGAAAAACTATTTCTCATCATCATCATCGCGTCGGGGCTCGAAATTCGTCTATGATGTCATGTTAGAATATATATATATATATATATGTGATCAAAAGTATGGCTTGTTATTGTATATAACATGACTG
The DNA here is from genome assembly GCA_009806335.1 of Davidsoniella australis. Classification (NCBI taxonomy): domain Eukaryota; kingdom Fungi; phylum Ascomycota; class Sordariomycetes; order Microascales; family Ceratocystidaceae; genus Davidsoniella; species Davidsoniella australis. The sequence goes on from RHLR01000022.1 coordinate 45,176, forward strand.
ATGACTTACCGAGTTTCCGTTGTAGAGTTGGTGTTCATATCTGTCATCGTCTGCTGGGCGCTCAAAACTACGAATCCGCGATGATGAAGCCTGTGACCTTCTTCTACGCAGCTCTTCGAGGTCCGGCAGGCTAGGATCCCGAGTTGTAGTCGTAGCATTGGTAGCTTCGGAGGCTGTGGTATCTTGTTGTCCATGGGCACCAGTGCTGCCCATGCCGAGGAAAGTGTAGATCAGGGACATTATCCATGTAAATAACGCAACAATGTAAGCCAAGGGACCCCCGCGGGCTGGCGAATAGGCCGTCGCAGCACCGTCTTGGATCGACAATACTAGAGTTGCCGAAGGCGCCAGTTCAATCTCGGCGAGAGATTTGGTTTCCTCGACAGCGTCGATAATGCGGTTTGGGTATGGCAGCATTATGACTCTGAATGTATACGCGACATCAGATAGCCCACGTTCTTTGCGCTGCTCAGATATCCATTTACGCACGTCAGTATTCAACGTGCTCTTGCTAGCGAACCGTTGGCGTAGATTACTTCCGTCTTCCAGGCGGACCTGCAGGGACGTCATAGTGCTATTGTCAGACCTCTTGATGGAGCTACTTGGAGCATTTGATAGAGAAGAAGCAATACTGCCGATTGTATTCCGGGCTAGAGCGCGCTCTTCCCGCTGGCGGGCTCGGGCAGCCTTGTCGTCGGCGATTTTCTGGCGAATGCGATTCTTCTCCGCAGCTTCGGCGGCACGCTGTTTCTTGACACTCTGGGCATGGGCAGATTGGCCGGGCGTCGAAGAGGCGGGGTTGGCTCGTCGAGCAGCAGCAGCTTGTTGGGAATTGCGCTCGTCTTCGATACGTTGGGCACTCAGACGGGCAGCGCGCTCGGCAAATAAATCTTGTGTAGTATTTCCGGACGAGGTGGCAGTGCCAACATTCGACGGTGATTCGTTGTTGGTTCCAGTGTGGGGTGGTATTGACTGTGCTGCTGCTGCTGCGGCTTGGGTACTAGCAGTTTCTATGGCTGGTGTTGGTCCTGTTACTGTTGACGTAGTCTGAGTGGTTGATGCTGTTGCCGAGTATGGCGGCGGGGACGGGCCTCGAGAATTGCTTGCACGGATTACCGGCGAAGAGGCCGCGGATAAAGCAGCAGCAATGATGCTGGCAGCCGATTGTTCAGAAGTCGGCGATGGTGTGACAGGCTCGGGTGACGGCTTCCGCTTCCGGCCAAACGAGTTGAGGGTGCGCTGCATAAAGACTTCTTTGGTAGCACCGGCGCTGATATATTCCTTGAGCTCGCCATTTTTCAGTATCACGAGCGTGGGCGTCTTAGGTAGAGGGAAAATGGCAGCGAGGTAGCCGGCCTCTTCGGATCCGGCAGCCAGGCGAAGGGCAATGGCCTCGGTGCGAATGATGTCGGATATCTGAAAAGATTAGTTAGCATCCGGTGGCAGATTCGCATTGTTGTGTGCGCAGCATGAGGCAATATAGCAACAGCAAGAGCTAATTTTGAGTGGGTTGCGAAGTTTTACATACCTCTGCATCAACAAGGAAATCGTCTTCCCAAGTCTTGCTCTCCTCCTGGTCGTCTTTTGAAGCGGTTAGCAACTATCAGAACCGAGAGAATATATGCCGCAAGTATATAGCCTGTATAGCTATAGCTTACCTGTGACAAAGCAGACGACGGTCTTGTTGCGTTGGACGGCCGAGGCAATGCCCTCTTGCAGCGATCCTTGATAGAACATGATGCGCCAAAGCCGATGGGCGGGATGCTGAGATGAAAACGATGGTTCGCTGTTAAGCTACAAGTCGCCGTGACGTTGGGCGGGCGGTCTAGAACTATAGGATGCAGGAAAGGCGGTCGGATAATGTGTAGCAGCGTTGTTTATTGCTTTAATAGTCCAAGGCAACAAGGCAGAAATAATTCGATGGTGAGAAAGAGAGCGCAAAATTGGTATCGCGAAGACGAGACGGCTGCTTGTGTTCAAATCGGATAGTGTGCTTTTTTGCGGTGGCTTTTTTATTTTATTTTTTATTCTGCTGTTACTTTTGTCTGCAATCAATCGGTCAGGTTTCAAAGTTAACTTAGCTAGCCTACACCTTGTTTGGTTGAGCTGTAACGACAGGCCTGATGGAATTGTTTTGTTTCAATTTAGGCGCTGACTTGGAGAAACAATCCCACTAAATGCACTAAAACGCAGCTGTGGCTGTGGCTGAAAAAAAAAAAGCGGTGGGAACACGTGATGAGAGGCCGTTCAGCCGACACTATAACAGCAGGCTTTATTATAGTTGAATATTGCAACTATTAGTATAGTGGCCAGTTCAGCTGCAACTCTGGATCCAGGAACCAAAGATTTAAAAAAGACAGAAAATACTTTGCTCTCGAGGATGCTCGTTGATACTATGTAAGATATCAAGAAAAGCAAAAGAAAGCCTTTGAAAAATGCGGCAAGACAAAAGAGAAGCTGGTCCTAGTTGATACTTTGGTCACCTGAGACATCTTAAGCCTATCGGAAGGAGAATGGGATTGCGATTCTGTCCCCAACAAAGAACAAAGACAGCAAAAATCGGCTCTATCTGTTGCAAGGCAGCGAAAGCAAAGACTCCAACTTGTTTGTTATGTGCAAAATTAGGGGTTGAGTAATATTTGTTCACATCCCAACCTACATATGCAAACATACGTAGTTAAAGATTCTATCAATATTAATGATTCGGCTATCTACAGATACATATACACAATAGATCCACATGTTGTCGCTTCAAGTACAGTACGTACAAAGACAAAGAAGATGGCCTAACTGTCCACAAATAGATAAAATTCCCCAAGTTACACTGCAGCTGCAGCGATCATGCCGGGTATGAGCCGCTCTACATATTACATATGTATGCCTTAGGCTAGCTTTCCGTTGAACAAATATGTGCTTCAATGGATGCTATAACAGATGTTATACTGAATAGTTGTATGTCAATACTTGTTGGCAAGTGCTTAGGCTTCCTTAGCTCAACAGAACTATCAACGCCACAGCATCATCAGCCACTCTCCTAGTGTATCCATACCCTAACCCTAGTATATATTCACATTCATCGTTACAACAAGTGATGGCCGCAACCCGTTTGTGCATTTTAAACCTTCTGTTTTCCCTATAGCGAAGAAACCGAATTATTATCTAACATCAATAAAACAAACGATTAAAAGCATAGAAGCCAATGTATTATCAAAACCTCACAATACAAGCCAATCATCATCATGCCATCCATGAATGCTTCTCGTGCATATGCTGTAAGTTGCCTAATTTGGAGATCTAGGTTAAGAAGCTCTCGCTTGACATAGTCAAATAAATAGCTTTATATGTGTAGAAGGCTATAATAGCATCTTAGTCCTAATTAAGTTAATAGCTCCAAGCCATTGTTTTCCAATCAAGTGTTATCATTCTATTAAGAAAGCTCAACATAAAGATAAGCAATACAAGCTCCGTGATTGATGCCGCGATTATGCACAATAACCCTGAGATCACATCATCTCGCACGCAACTACAACTTAAAAATTCAAAAAGCCACTACAACTCTATCCCTCCCCTTGATTCCTTTTTGAAAGTACTAGTCGGCAATTTCCAAATGCTGTTCATCGCACTTTTCCGACTGACCATTGCCCATATGCGTGGGAGACCATCGTAATACTGATATACGATGATGTTGCCTAGAACTACACGAGGTCTCTTACTGTTCCTCTACTTGGTACATAAGCATCTATCTGTTGAGTAAATACACTGACATATACGCCGACTTCACTTGTCCAAGCTCAGCTACATTACAGCTGTGGTCATATGGAAGCAAGTATAGTGATTCGATAGTCACTTACAAATAGAGAGCTTATCAATCAACACAAACTGTACTATGACATACATCCCCACAGTTGATCTTGCTTTAATACTGTGGGTAGGTTGACGCCATTCCATGGCTTGACAGCGTGATACGACTAACTACAACCACTAGTCGATCTGATTGTTGCTAGTCTGACCGTCAACACTGCAGCCCACGGTCCATTAGTATCTGACCCGGTATGGCGCTTCTCTTCATACATCCTGCTACACTAGCCATGCTAGGAAGGGCACCGTCGATACCGATAGTAAATTCTAAGCGTCATCATGTGGTGAAATTTCGTGATGAAAGCCGCATATTTCGGCACCTGGCCGGCGTTGCAGTAAAGCGAAGTTGCTAGATACGTACATGTGTACACGTGTATCTAAGTATGATATAAATATATATAGGGGGCTGCTTCTCCCCGTATTTCGATAGTTATCTTTGGGAACGTTTGATCTTGTCTTTATCTGACATTTACAAACACACAAAACTCTGACCGTTTATACTACCTTATCCTACTTCATTCACAATTATGGCTCCTTCGGCAACTGAGACCACGACGGTCACCATCCAGCCGCTAGCCAAGCTCTACAATGATGTCTACAAAGAGCTGTCCCCTGTGTCAGTCGCACCTACCGAGCTCACCGGAACTAAGGACGGAAAATTCGAAGCTGCCTCCGTAAGTTCAACCGTCAACCAAGAGGAAGTAACAGTGAAAACCAGTGCAGGATCCCTAACATTGGTTGTTGTATTTTAGTACCCCGCATATCTTCCCACCTGGAACCTCAAGCAAATCTACACCCCTTTGACCCCCTTCCAGCATTACGACCATGGCAAAGACGCCGACCCTACATACCCTGAGCTGCTCGGTGAGGGTGTCGTCGTCAACAACCTAACTCCTTTCACTGGCTCTGAGGTCCGTGGCATACAACTAAGCAAGCTGTCCAACGCCGGCCGTGACCAGCTAGCCCGCTACGTAGCTGAGCGCAAGGTGGTAGCCTTCCGCGACCAAGACTTTGCCAGTCTGCCGATCCAAGAAGCCCTAGACTTCGGCGCCTACTTCGGCCGTCACCACATCCATCCCACCAGCGGCTCGCCCGAAGGCCACCCAGAGGTCCATTTGGTGCACCGGTCCGCCGGCGACAACACCGCCGACGCCTACTTTGCCAACCGCCTCAGCTCCGTAGCTTGGCATAGCGATGTATCATACGAGTTGCAGCCGCCCGGAACTACCTTCTTGTACGTTCTAGACTTGCCAGAGACGGGTGGTGATACTATCTTCACCAATGCTGCCGAGGCGTACAACAGACTGAGTGAGGGCTTCAAGCAAAGACTGCATGGCCTGAAGGCGGTACACTCGGGCATCGAGCAGGTGAATGCGTCGCTGCGCAAGGGAAGCATTAAGCGCCGCGAACCTGTGGCTAGCATACACCCAATCGTCCGTACCCACCCTGTTACAGGCGAGAAGTCACTTTACGTAAACCCACAGTGTAAGTCAACCCTTCTCCCTTCTCTAAACACATATTTTTTGTTCCCCATTCATATATAGACCATGTAACTAACTCAACAAACGCATAGTCACCCGCGAAATCATCGGCTACAAGAAGGAGGAATCTGACGCTATTCTCAAGTTCCTCTACGACCACCTAGCTTGGGGCGCCGACTTCCAGGTTCGTGTCAAGTGGGAGCCCGGCACTGTAGTCGTCTGGGATAACAGAGTCACACAGCACTCGGCACTTGTAGACTGGCAATCTGGTGAGAGACGGCATCTGGCGCGGATCACGCCACAGGCTGAAGCGCCGTACGAGACGCCGTATGAGGGTTAAAGACGGGCCTTGGTCTAAGCGTAGAATTCCAGAAAAGATATTGTAGAGGTTCCAGCCCCAAAATCTGTAAAGTCGGTTCAGGCCACTTTTTTATCTTACATACGCCAATATAAGCTTGTCCATTAGCACTATAGTAAAAGGTGACTTTATAGGTTCAAAAAAAGTGATGCAATGATCCCTGCAAGTGTTGTAAGTCAGGACAGTCGTTCTATCCTTCTTAGACGTCCATTTCTGCTGCAATGACAACTGAATGATCTTTTGCCTCCCTGTGCTTTTGCTTGACCTTTTGATTTATCTGTGAACCAAAAACTATGATCTTTGATATAGCTACGTTAAAACGCCGACTTCGAATTTTGCCTATATTAGACGAGTCATGATCGAGTTTGTACCTCTTCAGACGGTTGACTGTTGTTACTGACTAGTCCGGAAAACCCCCAAGTCATTTATACGAGATCGATCCGCAAGAAACCTAGACCAAGAGCGGGTTATTCTACATTTCGATCCCAGGGAGCGTCGTATCCAACGAGGATCCATCTATTTGTATTATTCTTATAAGTCGTAATCATGCTAGTCTAATGAATAAATAGGATGGGACGCAAGAAGCACAGGCAATAGTGATTTTTTTTTGGGGGTATGCCAGGCTCAGCGCAATGGGAATGGAATATTGCACCATAGTTTGGTCTCGGTGTTGAAATAGTATTGGAAACCTCTACCATTTTCCAGCTAACAACCAACAGCCTTTTAAACAAATACTAGACGTAAAGCTAGCTTAATGAAAAGAAGGCCTGGCCTTGGGATATTCTTGGCGTGGGAGATTGGCCGCCGAATACAACTTATACTACGATGGGCACTAGATCAACTAGGCGAATCATCCGCTATCTGGGATGGTGTTGTTTTTGCCGAGCCTTGGGTGATCGATTCGTCGCGGGATGTTCGATCGGTCTGTGCCCGCTCATGGCAATAGTGACCTAAGAAACCAAGGCTGTCCCGGTCTACTACGACCCTCTTCGTTCTTCTTATAGGAGCGCAGATCAAAGGTCGGTTGCTGTATCTATCTGTATCCAGAAGGGATAGTAGCTAAAATCGGTCATGGGCGATGGATGTCATTCTAGCTAGTTGAAGCTCGCCCGTAATGCATGTCTTTTGGCCGACTATATATCGACGATAGCCGCCTTGGTTGTTAGCAAACTTTCTAGAGATGTTTCTTCTCTTCAAGGAGCTCAGTCGTTTTGTCCTCCCTACAACCATACTATCTCAGTTACTTTGAATCTCTTCATTCCCCTTCGAAGAACCAATGGCGCCTTGGAACCGAAAGAAGGCTTTGGTAGAGTCCAAAGTTCCAGCAGCAATAGCTGCCGAGGACGTCAAAGGAGCCAGTGCCACTTCAGCCAGCTCGTTAACATCGGGGTCGGAAGGCCCTAAGGGTCCTACGCCTCATATCTTGGGATCTACCCCAAACCACGTCTTCTCAGATACGACGGTAGCTACCTATTGGCAGAATATCTATGAAAAGGCTCAGTATGAAAACAGACACCGGTTCGATCCCGAATTTGTGTGGACAGCCGAAGAAGAAAAGAAGCTAATCCGCAAGGTACATCATTCCTATTATCACGTTGACACGATAGAAAAAAAACTTTAAATGACTAACCTGTTTGTAGATCGATCTGCGTGTCATCTTGTTTGCGTGGGTCATGTTCTGCTCGCTCGATCTGAACCGTAGAAACATCAACCGTGCTATCTCGGACAACCTGGTACGCTTTCTTATTCTTAACTCAACTTGCTTGTCTAATCTACCTAGTCAATATATCGTTGCTACCCTCGAAGATAACATATATGCTGACTCAATACCAAAATAATAGCTACCTGAACTTGATATGAATACCAATGACTACAACTATGGTCAGACCATCTTTCTAACTGCGTTCTTGGCTGCCGAGTTGCCTAGTGGCTTGATCAGTAAGAGAATCGGCGCCGATCGCTGGATCCCATCCATTATCATTTGCTGGTCCATCATCTCAGCTTGCCAAGCCTGGATGAAGACAAAGACTCACTACTACGTGATGCGCTGCCTGATCGGTCTATTCATGGGTGGATTTATCCCGTAAGTTTCTTTTACTATACACTACAAGCCATTGTGGCAGTTTCTATTGTATATACAACCCTAAATCAAGTTGCTAACTACGAGCATATTAGTGACGTTGTTCTATGGCTCACGTACTTCTACAAGTCCGACGAGCTACCCAAACGCCTTGCTCTATTTTGGACGGCCATCAGCACCTGCAACATTGCCGGTTCCTTTATCGCCGCTGGCGTGCTACAGATGCGTGGTGTTGGTGGATACGCCGGTTGGCAGTGGCTATTCCTAATCGAAGGCATCGTGACACTATTAATCGGCATCTTCGCCATGGGCTTCATGCCAGCCGGGCCGTGTCAAACAAAGGGCTGGCTCCGCGGCGAGGACGGCTGGTTCTCCGAGCACGAGGAACTCATCATCGTCAATAGATTGCTGCGCGATGATCCGTCAAAGGGCGATATGAACAACAGACAGGGCGTCGGCTTGGCACTGCTATGGAAGGTGCTCAAAGACTGGGAGATGTGGCCACTATACCTGATCGGCCTGACAGCATATATCCCCCCGGCGCCGCCCAACAACTATCTGACTTATATCTTGCGCCAGCTGGGCTTCAGCACATTCAAGGCCAACCTGCTAGCCATCCCGTCACAGTTCCTCTTTGCCATCTAGCTACTCATCATATCGTGGCTCTCGGAGCGCTACAAGGAGCGCGCTCTTATCTCATCGCTCTCCAACATCTGGATCCTACCGTGGCTAATCGCGCTCGTCGTAATTCCCGGCACGCTAAGTTCCTGGGTACGCTATGCACTTCTCAGCGGTCTTCTCAGTTACCCTTACTGCCACGCCATCCTGGTCTCGTGGAACGCCAAGAACAGTAACTCCGTGCGTACTCGAGCCGTCAGTGCTGCTCTCTACAATATGTTCGTACAGGCGGGCAACATCATCTCCACCAATATCTATCGCGATGACGACAAGCCACTGTATCGTCGTGGAAACAAGATTTTGTTGGCCATCACCGTGTGGAATATCATACAATTCGGCCTTGTCAAGCTATTTTATATCTGGCGGAATAAGATTCGCGATGAGCGCTGGAACGCCATGACCAAAGAGGAACAGGATGATTATGTGCGGAACACCACAGACGAGGGCATGAAACGGTTGGATTTCCGCTTTGCTCACTAGGTAAGATTTGTTTATAAAAATGGCCTGTAGATAGGACTTGGAACGGTTCATCAAGTTATAATACGAGGCAGATAGAAGAAAAACACGTATTCATATGTTATTATTTGTCTGTATATCATAATGCAAGTTAAACACGTGAGAGGAAGGCCAATTTTTATGAAAAAGTCAAGATAGGATACCAAAGAAGACTCTTGCACAGAAGAAAGACGCTTGTCACGGCCACCATGTGATTTACGAGCTATTGAAGGTAGGTTGGCCTTTGTGATGTTGTAACGAAGAGTAGATATAGAATATGTACCATAGACGCAATAGTCGCAATTGGAACCTCAGGCTGTTCAAAATGATATGCTACTGCTTCCTTAATGGTCGTGGCGCGTAGAACACGTGTTGTTTCTTCCATTTTTTATTTTTATTTTTTAAGAATTGTTGATGAAGAGAACATTCTTGCTGCCAAGTTAATCTTGTGATTCAGGTAGACGATAAATATAATCAAATCAAAGCCAAGTTAATCTTGGTGCAGAGCAGAGCACCATTAAGGAATGTATGGAGTATTGTATTCCTTCTGTTGTGGGCTGTAAATAAAATGCATTTTTGATAGCTTTGTTGTCAAAACCAAGGAGGAATCAAGTTCGGATGACAATGGAAAAATATGGTTGTATCCTTGATGGATCCGCCGGACCCTAAACGGTCTGTGGGTCACGTGAGATCACTAACCTACATACTAATTCTAGTTGGTGCGTCTAAGCCAAACGCTAATTCTTATGGATACAGAACAATTTAGAAGTTACATTGTAAGCCTAATAACTACACTATGCTCGTATTGACATGATTACAACATGAAACAAGGGTCCTCTATAAAATATATGACAAAGGCTCTGTTCCATTGCCATTATAGCATTGGACCCCTAGAATAGTTGGGGGTCTCTAAGAATACAACGGTGAAGGTTTGCTCTAGTCGGACATGAGAATATGATTTACACTAACGTCATAGGAAGGTAGGGGTTATTTGAATGGAATAAGATATAAAAAGGCTGTATTTTACTCCTCCTTTTGTATTTAGATGAACCATAACGAAAAAGAGATAAAATTGCTCAAATATGAAAAACGTGACGTGCAATAATATATACCACTTTGATCTACTATCATATCTTACCATTGATAAGTGATAGCGTAAATGACGAAATCATTGTGATATTACTGGATTGAACAACAGAAAAAAAAATAGATAGAAAAAAAAAAGACAGAAAACAGAACAACAAGAGACCCTGATAAGTACATATGTATCTCCATTCCTAAATGAAACCCCCCTGTATACAATGTATATTTGTACATCCCATCCCGCCTTTACCCTTGAAATAGCTAGGTCTTTTTTTTCCTGACCGCCTCAAGCTGAATCTAGGCAAGAAACAAACCAAAAATAACAAAACAGAAAAATAGGAAAGAAAATAAAACAACCTGGAAAAAACCAGTAGCGTAAAATCACCTAGATACGCCTGGTGAGATGTTCATGAAAAAAAAAGAAAAAGCAAGGAGACTACATTGTGTCCGAGATCATATAATATCACTGCTACAGGAGGACCTTAGCAGTCGAATCTGACCCGGCGTTTCTGTGCGTCTTTGCTACTTTCACCAACATCGTCACGAGCAAAGCGACGACGCCCAGAGCTTTTAACGAGGATTGATGTGATTTGCATATTAGTCTGTCGGTGAGGCATGGGCGATGAAGGGATCGTAGACGGTAGGAGCCGCTCGACAACGGGGGATTTTCCCTTAATATCCCGGCTGCGGACTGGCGGCGGAGGAGCCTTGCGCTTATGGATAAAGGTCTTTCTATTTCTTGCCAACTGGGTCCGGTTAGGTAGACCCATCTCTGATAGAGGTATCTGGCAATCTGGACTCACAGAGCTGAAAATGGATGACGTCTCCGGTAGCGAAGGAAGCGCCGGGATAGTCAAGGCATGGGCTTTACGCTTAGAGAGAAAATGAAGCTCGTGAACGTTGAATGAGAACCATGATGATGAAGTCGCACCCTTGGGTGAGGTAGATGTAGCTAGCTGTGGTAAAGAGCCCGCAATTGACTTGGGGGTCTTTGAAGAAGAGGGATAGGAAGCGTAATATGATGGAGGAAAGGGCACTAGAGAGGGCGGGTCTGAAGGTATAGGGCTAGTATAATACTTGGGTTCCGTAGTTGGGTGTGGAACTACGCACCATCTATTATTTGATAGTAACTCGGCTAGCTTTTGTTCACTGATGGTAGTATGCAAGGCAGCATCTATGCTTTGGAACCTGGGCCGCGATTTTGATTTCCGCGGGACAAGGGCCACTGGAGGTTGAGGCCTATGAGCCGGAGCTCTTGAAGCAGCCGAAGATCTCACAGTTCGTATAGATATAGCATTGGCTTTGGAAGATGAGCGAAAGCTGCTTTCTTTCTTCTTGCCCTTGACTCTAGATACGGTCTCGGTGGTTGGCGGAGAAGGAGAATTGGCGGCTTGCTGTTCTCGGGTGTAGACTGAGTTCGCTAGCCAGCCGATATGCATCACAGCACAGCGGATATTCTCAACTTCGAAGCTGACACAAGACTGCGTGTGCATAAGGACTTCCTGCTTGTTAACACCAGAGCACGTGGCGACGATTTCCTCCACGGGAGCTAGCTCCTCGGTTGAAATGGCATAAAGCAGCACTATCGATCATGGTTAGTAAATATATCGGATCATCTTTAATAAGGTGAATATCTTTTTTTTCTTTTTTTTTTTCGGGATAGAAAATGAAGGATAAAGGCGAGCAGTCAGAAACTCACATTCAGAGGCTAGCCGCATTGAAAGCATAAATTCCAGCATGTAATCGTACATGCCATGGCGTCGTGCTCGGTCGTCCAAGCGTGGCTTGATGCCGTCTGGATCAAGGTCCAAGCTTTCGATGATCTTCAGGACGTCATCGATATGGTGCTCTAGGGCAATGCGATTGTCGAATCGTTCGCGGACGATATGCATCACCTCGAAGCTCTCAAAGAGCAAATCGTGGATGTCGGTTCTGTGGGCATCCGGGTCGTTTCTGCTGCGATAGCGGGCCAGCTTCTGCGAGCAGAGCCGCCGGATATTGAAGGGTGTCATGGCCAGAAAGCAAATGTCTTCTTCTAGGTGGCTTCTTTTGCTTCTTCTTGTGACAAGTTTATGTACATGAAAGAGATGAAGGGGATATTCTTGTACGTAGCAGTAAAATGATACAAGGGCGTTGCGACTCCAGTAGCTAAATAAATGCAAATGTAGCGTCGTATTATAGCTATAGCTAGCTGGTGGCAGTTGTGATTTGAAGTTGTAGTGGTAGTAGTAGTAGTAGTATTAGCATCCCAAGACGTGCGGGAGCGGGTAAATGGAATGAATGGCTTTATATAAGGAAGTAGAGAATAATAGAAGGAATCGATGTACAATGTAAGAGAAGAAGACAGAAATGAGAGGATGAAAAAAAGAAGGGATTGACAGGAAAAAGAGACGGGGAAGCCAGAGTAGAAATAGTTTCGAACCAGAGTGCCGTATATAATTTAGGAATCGAGAATAATAAGAGCTCGAATCAATGGAAAACAAGACGCGGAAACAATCGAAGAAATAAAACAGAGGGCGTGTCGTTAGAAATACAGTACGGATGTTTGGAGCTACCAGTTGTACGTTCTACTACTACTTATACTACTTCTACTACTAACTACTACAAATAGATCTCATTCACTCTCTTACTCTTTACGGATGGGTAGCCGGCCAGTTATGAGAGTGAGGAGGGTAAGGTGACAGTGACACTCATGCTGGCACCTGGCAGCCATGCAGGCGAGAGCTTTTTTCTGCTCTGGCTGCATTGGGCATCAATACAGGTGTTTATAGACACATCAGGTTCTTTTGCAGTGGAGGAGGGATAAAGACAACGGAAAAGAGAGATAGAGAGACTTGATTTGCAGGCAGAGTCATCAAGACAGAAAGAGAGACAGATCAAGGGAGTTCTATATTATACAGATACAAAACACTGTGTGGGTAGGCAGGATGGGTATGGGTATGAGCTATTGGGCTGGATAATGCCTGGGCTGGATTCTTGATACACAGACTTACATATACTAAGACATACATACATATGTACTTCTGCGATATTCACATATACGCATGTATTAACTACAACTACAGATACACTAGTCAGTGTTCTCCGCAGGCGATACGTCGACTAGCCCACTGAACTAGTAGTCATGCAGCCAGTTTGCAGAAAAAACGGAGTATCGGACTAGAACTTGGGTATTGCCGGCTAGCGAATGCGTCATTGAATCAGTCCATTTCTACTTTCGAGACAGGTCGGAAGAAGTAGAGCAAGAACATGCGGGCGTCTGCATCTAGAAGACATAAAGGCCGTGCGGTGGTTGGATTCCAGATACGGATATGGAGGGTTAAGGTACAGTTGTATGCAGGCTAGACTATAGAACTATCTTCTAACCTTCACTTACAATACACAACTACATGTATACAGCCTTGTTCGACACAAAAATAAACAACCAAAACAACCAAAAGTAATTGAGCAATACCGGGGGTTAGTTGAGTTAGATGCATTCACTCTACCCAGCTGACCGCAGTTTGAATTACTGCTCATATTTCCAGACGACAAGGACAAGAAGATCGACATGTATGACCAGCATACATTTCAAATGATACATGTAAAGCAAACAATGACATCCCACCCTCCCTATATCATATGTAGTTCACCAGATAAGCTCATGTATCTTTGATTAGTAGCTCGATAGTCGATATACATGATGTACAAAGTGACGATGAGAGATGAGAAAAGCCTAGAAGCTTATTACCAGCTTTAGACTAGCCCGATATTGGGAATTAGAGGCATTTTGACTGTCTGTGCATAATTGCTTGTCAGGTTGTTGGCGCTAGGACTGTCAGCACAACCCTTGTTTTCAAGTCTATGAACAGCTAATTTGATGTATGTGGCTAAGATCTGTAGTAGGTAGCATCTGTACCATAAGCATTCAACTAGGTAGACAAGTACTATTGATTACAGCCTTTCCTTTTTTTCTCTCTCTTTTTCATGTAGTTAAGGCGTATTTTGCTAATATTGTCTTTTATCACTATAGGCAACGTATAGGTAGTAGTAGTTCAATCCCACGTCGTCTACAGAATAGGAGCGAAATGCTTGACAAGAAGCTTGGAAGACAGAAACTTTATAGGAAAAAAAAATAAAGAACATGAGCACGGGCTTTGATGTGGGGAAGGTTTGCCTAAGAAGGATGTTGTTCCATGCTAATGGAGGGGGCAGTCACCCATTAAAGACCACTCCATTAGATTTAGACTCTTATTCTTTTGTCTTCTTACTACTACATCTGTATAATTACTTGTCTGTCAAACTATTTTGTCTGACGAACGAAGCAAGATGCCCTCGAATTAGTAGTGTAAGCTTGTAATCACAGGCCTAGGAATGGTTTACCAGGCTCTCTGCATGTTCCGCATACTAAAAGGAACAGGAGAAGGGGTCTTGAATGCTTGAATGGCATGGGTTGAGGATAATTTTCCCTATTTACTGTTACTGTTACTATTACTACTATTTGACACTATTTCATTCTCGAAGACAAAGCTAAAAATGCAACGGTGTTGGCCCAAGCTTCGATTCTTAGCACTAATGATATTGACTATTGACATCTCATGGTCATCCGTATATATCGGTAAGTATATTCTACCATGATGTTATACTGCCTCTTGACATTTATACTCTGTACATTGTACAGTATCGAATAGCGGCCCAGCCTAATGCAGTCATATCACCTTGTACGTATACATACATGCACCTACATAATAGTACATGTGAGGTGCATTGCATTTGCTGAGCTGTTCTCTGCTTACTGAGACCAGCCGCGTCGCCCGTCTTTGGTATCATTCTGCTCCACCAACCGTGACTTTGAATGTCTTATTTGCTTTCTTTCTTCAGACTTTCTTTCTTCTTTCTTTTTTTTTCTTCTTATTTCTTATCATCTTTTATGTTTTCTCTCTATCCTGTGGAAAATATATGTTATTCTTTCGATGTCATATATACCTGTCGTGTCGCGCATATACAGCTGCCTCGCTTATACTCGCGAGCCCATCACAGACGTCCATGTCATCACCCTCACTCGTTAATGGCATACAACCAGATAATAGCTGCGGGAACGTTTCCCTATTGCCCAAATGGCACAACTACAGCTCCTAGACGGCCCGATTTTACGCCTTATTTCCATTGGCTGGGCTAGAAGAGAAAAAATGAGGAAAATGAGAGTGCCGAGCATAGAGCTACCTATGTATGTTTACATATAGTGTGTCTGTACAGTTAGGGACTATCAGAATCAGTAACCCTGTTTCAAGCGCATTACAGAAGACTACAAACATAACAACATAGTTGTACCTAGGGGGGGGACAAAAACGAACGAACGAACGGTTCCAAATAAAATCAAATTGGGCCTAACTGAACTATAGTGAGCGACAATATAGAAATAAAATACAAAAATGTTACCCTGACTTATGTAGGTAGATACAGATATGCATCATAACATACATGTAGTCTTACATCATAATCAGTAGTTTTCATCTTGATACGTTCACTCTTAATTTTGTCATTTTAGCCTTTTTATCGACATTTAGTGGTTTGATATGGGCCGTGCTATACAGACGCATACATACATATTTTCATACAAGCTATGATCGGGGCGGTGAAGACTATCTAGATACATTATTAAGAAGAAATCAGCATATGTTTTAGTTACCTTTTATCTAAAGTAAACACGGTAGGAAAGCCAGAACATAGGCCGATATCAGATGCTTCCTACAGGATATTGTAAGCCATGTGATGCATGTTTGCTTATCGCACTAATATATTAGGTATTATGACATAACCAAACATTGATACCAACATGTGCTCATTAACAGTCAGCTTGTTCAACTTGCCCGATTTGCTTAATAGTAAACATAACTATTATGCGTACAGAATATACTGTATACTATGCTGAAGATAGTCCCCAATCAATCGCAGCCTCTTATATTTGGCACCTAATGCCTAATATTGGCGAGAGCCTATTACTCCATCCATCTATTGTGCTAACTGCTTTGAACCATTGTTACAAGGGACATACTTGCAAGCTCTCACTTACTGACTAGCTAAATCAAGACCAAACCCATTAGACAATCCGATTCTTACTCCATCCAAACTGGGCTTCCTCTCATCCCTTTCGTTCCCTAGTTTAGGTAGCCGAAAGAATGAAAGAAGTAAAATAGCTCTTTGTACTTGACCAAACTAAAATCATCTAGTATAGCCAAGCCCCTCACAAAACCACCAGGCATTCCAGATGGCTAGCCAAAAACGGAAGGAGTCCGTGTGGTTCGACACTTTTCATTCTTGTTAACTACTTCATTGTACCACCTGAATTTAGTCTAGATGTCATCTAAAGCTTCTAAATGATCTAGAAAGAAAGAAAGATACACGTAATTGCCTAGAGATCGAGCCTGGAATAATTATGCCGTAATGACTTTAATATATTTATAGGGACTAATATAATAACACATATGTATTTCTAGTCTTGTTTGTTTGTTTTCTTCTTTTTTGACTTCTTGATTTCTCTCTTGTTTTTATCATATTTCTTAACTTCGCTCTTTGCCATCTTTCGTAATGGCTGCCAACTTGGTGCTCTCGACGTGGTTCCGCATTGCAGCGTCTTCTTTATAGCGACTTAGCGATCTCTCCTGATCGAGGCGATATAGCCGTCCCGTGCTGTGCCGCCCTGTTTAGGCCGTATTATCTCTGCATATTTCTATCACTTTACTCAAAGACACCTTGTATCTATCTGTATGTAGGTTTTTACAACTGCAATTAAATCTGTAATCTGTTTGTCTTCCCTAGTCATCCTCATCTATTACTCACTCAAACCCATCTCATGCCGTCGGCTGCTAACTAATGCACTCCTCTCTCTCGCTAACCGGTGGCTTGCCTAAGAACTAGTCATTTTCACAAAGTGCTTAAGTTTTTCTTATCCTCCACACTAGACTAACATTCATCTCATTTCCGACCTGATCCGAGTATAATTGTATAATTATGTATAAAATATAATAAAACACGTTATGTTACCTGTAAGTTCCAGAATATATCCAATACAGACACGCTTCTTTATTTATAGTACAACTATATCTGTATGTAAATAATACTGGTCCTCTTTCTTGTCTTCTCTCTGTCATACAAATAATTACGTCTAATACATGTAGCTATCACATTCGAGAGTAGCAAAAAGAATTAAAATATCCACAGCCTGCTAGATCGCGGAAGCCACAGCAAGT
This sequence comes from Davidsoniella australis, assembly GCA_009806335.1. NCBI lineage: Eukaryota > Fungi > Ascomycota > Sordariomycetes > Microascales > Ceratocystidaceae > Davidsoniella > Davidsoniella australis. Next base: position 62,438 of record RHLR01000022.1, read on the forward strand.
CTCGCTTTGCATGATGCATAATACATAATACATGCCAACACCGATAGTGTATTTGATAATTATACAATCGCTTGTCGCGCTACCTGTTAAAAATCGAATCAGTATTGCTTTTTCCACACACCATACTAATAGTAGTAGTCTAATTTCCGGCTCCCGGATACGCCATGCCGGTATCAATATCGCAGTAGCCTAGAATCAATAGCCTAGCTCAGCTATAGTCCGCTATCCTCCGACACGAATTCATATCCCTATTGAATCCCTCAGAGGGGTTTTTATGCTATGTAAAACTCTAGTCTGCAGGGCGCCGTCACATTCACAGGATCAACTGTATTTTCACTGCAAAGTAGTTGCAATGTTATGTTATACTATTTGTGAAAATTTATATACATATATCACTATATTAGGAACCGCTCAATGCCTGTCGCTAGTCTCGTGCCGTTGTTCCGCGGTAAACGATGATAGTTTTCTATTGTTTTATTGCATGCGTGCACAACTATACAGATACACATATGTATCTCTTTCCATACAAAGTCATCCTTGCCACCCACATCACATTCTAACTAAGTAAGGGGCTGTGATAAAATCAATGGAGAGCACGTATTAGAAAAGTGAAAAGAAAAGAAGAACGAAAAAACAGGGAAAGCAGCTTCTTACACTGTATATGGGGCCAGCTGTTTGAAACATACATAAATATACATACATGTGTAGGAAGAGCATGCAGTTGGCTGACTCTACGAGATATTACTATACCCAATGGCTTCAAATAGATATATTGCCGTTTTTGGGACCATACAACGGTATATTATATGGACTTCTCACTGTGACTTGTGTTTCTGGTGACCGACATTTTGATTTGTAATAAGTGAGATAAATGTATCCCAGATGATTACATGTATGAGATGTTGTGAATTACCTTTCATATACAATAGTTATATATATAGATATTGTGTGTTGATAAACACTGCTCATCACTATGGGACAATTGAACAAGGTCTCAACAAGCGAGTCCTTGTTATCACAACTTGTGGCGTTCTTCTCCAAATGATATTTCACATACATATCATGCAACGTGACAAATATCAACAAAACCCATCTATATATGATAGCCTACCTAATTATGTATATCTCAAAAGGGACATTTCTGCGGGATGTGATGTCTTTCCTCGGCGACTTATCGTAACTTCTTCTTCTCCCAGTCACCGTCACGAGCCATAACTTTTGTATCATCTCTATCCACTATGTCAGTGTCAGTACCAAACAGTCCAAGCAGGTATGCACTGCGGACTACAAACAGAAACGTCTAACAACATAAAAACAGGTTAGCACTATTCAAGTACATCATAACATAAGCGACAAGTAGAAGATAGAGAGGAAGAAAAGAAGTAGTACTCACAGTTGCTCCTATGTTTCCCCACGTCATTGCATTCCATCGAGCAACATCAAGAGACCCGGACCACCCCAGCCCATAGCATGTAATGCCGACGTGGCCTATGTCCGCAATCCATAACGCTATTAGGTATGCCTTCACAACTCTAACCTCATTGGTCGTATTTAAAATAGCAAGTCCGATCAATGCCAAGAGTAGATACAGATTTCCAAGCTGGATGGCTACCAGCCGGCTATTGTTAGAAATAGCACTACTATCAAAAGATTCCGGATTCGATAGTGGCAGTTGCTCAGCTATGAACCAGTCAGGCCATAGAACTGCACCAATAAAACCAGATACGCTACTTGTTTATCAGCATCTATGTTACAGTTTCACTTTTACTCTATTCGAAGTGTCGTTGAGACAGCTGACGATAAACCTACAGAGATATTGGCTCACAAATGGTGAATAAAATTCTCGGGAACGGCGGTAGTCTTGAAGCCATGGTGTATCAAGAGCGGATTACGCGACAAGACACTGCAAAGGATAGTACTGAAAGTCGATATGGTGTGTTCTCTCGCGATGTTACGTAGTGCTTTTGTAAGCAAATGTAAGATGACGAAAGCTACATATGCATGAGCTCATCCATAGACCTTAACTATGCACGCCTAACAATTATTCATATGTAAACCCTAACAAAATATATGTTCATCATCCCTAACTATTACTAACTACGCAACATTCCTCACAGAAAAATACAATTGAAGCTTGTATTATCATAGATTACACTCTTTATTTCTGAGAGTACTCTTTAGAGTATGGCTGCGACTACGTTTTTCTTTCTCAATGAGATACCTTAACCAATAGGTGCTATCACGTGATCGCATTCATGAACCCACTTTTCTCTCTAAATAACCACAACATCGTCATGATCGCAAATACAGCCAACCTCTCACTATATGAACAATTACAATCGCATTAAGGCATGAAAGGCACCATGCCACCTGGGCTAGAGATATCGTCTTAAAACATTTTCTTTGCTATAATGTCTACCTTTCTTTCTTTTATCTTTAGTTAGTAGACGATAGGCGCTCGCGATCAATGTCACTCCTCACGATTTATCTTTATGATGGGTTTCTTGCTTATGTTTGCGCCTCTACCCTAGACGAATCGGAATCTATCTACATAATATGCTTGAAACAATTACAAAGCCATTTCTAGCCATTTATATTCTCCCAAGCTTCATAACCTGAATCTATCTTCGAGCTTGATGCTTGCCTCTCACAAGTCCGAAGACTAGTGATGCGAATCCAATACTTGTCATATTTCCAGAGCAACTACAAACAAACGACGGCGCATTCACGTCTGCTGTGTTGGTTGCTCCGCAGATATACATGCAGAACGAGATCTTTAGACTCCTACTTGGATATGACAACTTGGAAACATCCGATTAGTTTTCTCTACCGAATCTATACTCGTTTGGAGTCTCGTGGTTATCTTGCTCTCGCATTTATTTGCGTGTCCAAGATACTGATATCTTATGGAAAACATCTTCTATTACCGTCTTGAAGATATCACTATCTCGAAATATTGCGCGTGTTTACGCAGCTAAAACACCAACACCATGGCATCACATGCTCAATCTGCTTCATTTAACCAAGTCGTGGATATCTCGACGTCCTCATCTTCGAATCGTCAGCAGGGAGGTACACTGCCCAACTTTCCATTGACGTTTGCTCAGCCAACTAGCTTGGCGCCGTTTATCCTGGACAATGACGTTGAAGTTGGCCACTGGGCTGACCAACAGCAGCTGCAACAGCAACAGCAGCAGAATCTTTCTCGCCAGACCCTGCCGAGTATCCAGGAAGTCTACGATGGTAACTTCATCGACCCTCGCGAGACTTTTAGGGCTGTGCCTACATCATTTGAGCTTCCGCCTGTCCTACCACGTCTGGATGAAGCTTCTCTTCATGGCGCATCTTTGGCCATAAACTCACCGCTCAAGAAGCTCTCTGTTACTCAGGACCATGATGTTTCACAGAAACTCCCCAAGCTTCTAGCAGTTGCGCCTTCTAGAGCTATAGACCTGCCGGAGCTAAGTCTTACGCTTCCAGAGTTTGCCGCGCATAATTCTGTGAGCACTCTGGATCTACGTCTTGCATCCATAATAAATGGACCAGATCTGGAACATGTCCGCCAAGGACCGCTGGCGCCTGACCATGACCTGGATTCAGAACCCGAGCAAGAGCTACAGACCGAACCGCAACCACAACAAGAACCTGTCGTTGTCAAGAATAAGCGGCGAGCTAAGAAGGATCGCCGAGCTTGGACGGACGTCGAAACGGAGAAGCTCATGCGTGCTGTTGCAAAACATGGAATAGGTAATTGGGCCATCATTGCCAAGGACCCGATGTTTGTATTCAACGCGAGATCTGCGTCAGATCTCAAAGATCGCTTCCGAACATGTGCACCCGAAGAGCTCCTCAAGCACTACGACCCTCACAAAAAACGACATAGATGTATCTAAAGATATCTCTAGCTCGAGCTTAGGCCCCAAGGTTCGGAATGCTGCAACTAGCTTTCCGAGCAACATCTTGAATCCTCTCGCACAAGAGGAAGAGCTTTCCGACGATGCTTGCCGAGAGGCTAATGGGAAACGGCCCCAACTAGCAAGATCCTTTCCGGGGAATATCCTGAATGACACCTCGGAGAACCAAACCGACTCTCCGTCAACCTCTCAAGAGGCTATGCCCCACCAAGCCAAGAAGCGAAGCCATCGTCGAACCATGGGCGACATCAAGAAGCTCGGTATAGATACCCCCTTCAGAAGGACACCGCGGCGAGAGCGCCGGTTGTTCAGCGTCGAAGAAGATACGCGCATTCTCAAGGGATTGTTGCAATATGGACCACAATGGTCTAAGATACGAAATGATGCCCGAAATTCGTGTTTGTTAGGGCGCCACCCAACCGATCTGCGGGATCGCATACGTAATCGTTACATCGATCTATTCAAAGCCTTGATTTCAAAACCTATCAAGCGAGGCAACGAAGGATACCATCCTGATGGACTCGAACCGACCGTTGCTGAGCTAGTCGAGTATCTCCTAAAGGAACTTGTCGAATCACCGGAATCTACGGAAGATTCACTTACAGAGAAGGCTTCAGGTCCCCGTGATACTAGCCAGCCATTGTACAGTCAGACTTCCGAACAAGCTGATCATAATGCTACCGGGGATGATTCTCCGTTTAATATCCTGCGGCTTCTCCAGGCTTAGAAGCAACCTTTTGAAAATGCTATGTTGGTTCGGCTATGCAAATATGTATATAGGCTACCCTGTAGTAAATAGAATTTCTCTGATTGTTATATTGCCATTTTTGTCAAATATTACCGCATTGAGCGTCCTTCTCTTTGTCAATATATAGTTTGCATCTTCTTCAATTTTAGCGAGCCTGAATTTAAGCCATTAGCGCCATCTCGAAGTGTGGCTGACAGAGGTTGGGTGAGGCCGTATGAGAAAGGTGCACGTGACTTTTCCCACAACTAGGGCAAAAATCAAAATTCCCCACCTTTTCCTCAACGGGATTCAATGGGATTTTTGTGCTAGGAAGAAAAGTCCAGCGAAATTTCGTTGTTCATGATTTTCCTCTCTGTTACAAACCATCCAACAAGTTTGAGTATCAAATCATCAAAATGGGCCGTGGACCTAAGAAGCATCAGAAGCGCCTTTCGGCTCCCTCTCACTGGCTGCTGGACAAGCTGAGCGGCGTTTACGCCCCTAAGTATGTTGTCATCCATTCCTTCTACAATTTCACTCACCATCATCACCGACTTCGACATCGATAATGGCACCCGACAATTCGATTCAATCACGACTCACTCCGATAACTGCCTAAAAGAATCATCTTCAATGGTACTAACCAATCTCTTTCTTCCCATATAGGCCCAGCCCCGGTCCTCACAAGCAGCGTGACTGCCTGCCTCTCATTGTCTTCATCCGCAACCGCCTCAAGTATGCGCTGAACTTCCGTGAGACTCGCGCTATCCTGATGCAGCGCCTGATCAAGGTCGATGGCAAGGTCCGCACTGACATGACCTTCCCCACTGGCTTCATGGATGTCATCTCCATTGAGAAGACTGGCGAGAACTTCCGCCTGATCTATGACACCAAGGGTCGCTTCACCGTGCACCGCATCCAGCCCGAGGAGGCTTCCTTCAAGCTGGGCAAGGTCAAGCGTGTCCAGCTTGGTCGTGGTGGAATCCCATTCTTGGTTACGCACGATGCCAGAACGTGAGTTCTATCAGTCATCATTCAGTCGTTGGATCAAGCTTTGGTCGATTCAAAGTGTCATCACATCGCCCTACCCCGAAACCCAAATTCCGGTACAAGGAGAACATTTGACCTTGGAGTAGACTTTTGTTGTGCTTCGATGACTGTATGTATCCCCCTCTCCCGACTTTTTAGCTAACGTATAAATCACAGCATCCGCTACCCTGACCCTCTCATTAAGGTCAACGACACCGTCAAGATTGATGTCGAGACTGGCAAGATCATTGACTACGTCAAGTTCGATACCGGTGCTCTGGCCATGATCACTGGCGGTCGCAACATGGGCCGTGTTGGTGTCATCACCCACCGTGAGCGTCACGATGGTGGTTTCGCCATTGTCCACCTGAAGGATGTTCTTGACAACACTTTCACCACCCGTGAGAGCAACGTCTTCATCATCGGCCAGGACAAGGCTCTGATCTCTCTGCCCAAGGGCAAGGGTGTCAAGCTCACCATTGCTGAGGAGCGTGACAAGCGCCGCACTCAGGCGACCCAGTAAATTTAACCTTTTTATTTGGGGTCCCAAAAGACAAAATTGGTCAAATAAAAATAAAAAATTGCACAAAGATGAACATCAAAAGAATGAACAACGTGTAAACTGGAAGCAAAACGGCACGGCATTACGGACTGGAGTCAAGGTTGATTTTTTCACTTATGGATTTATGCATTATGGTAGTTGCTCAGCGACTCTTGAGCCTATAAGAGACTCAATTGATTTAGATGACAGTTCCTTGATCAAAAATAGTGTCATGTGTGTGAATAAAAAGCATAAGGGCATGTCAAATTGTGACTTTATATCATGGTGTATAGTGATGTTTATCCATCATTAAGGGTTCCTACATATAATATTCGCTATATATTGTTGTTCTTGGGTTGGTAGTTGTGGAAGTTACCGGATCGTAGAGGCTGATGATGAATTTAATTATAGTCTAGAGATTTATCTAAGAGCTCCTTTTCGACTCCGGGCGAGGCCGTGTTTTCTGGCACCAATTTTCTATGTTCCTAGTGTCCAGGATTGCTCAGATTAGTCTG